>WUQG02286052.1:0-19635 GCA_011317285.2 Androctonus mauritanicus | reverse complement strand
AGATGCTGAAAAATATTTATTGGTGTCTAGATGTGTTTAGATGACTATAACAATATACTATAATAACAAAAAAAATTCTATTGTGAAAATAAAAAATCAGTCTTGAAAGGGTTAAATATTAAGAATATTTTAACAACTTATTTGTAAATTTTATCTAATAAACAATATTTTATTTATATCCTTCAAAGTCAAGTCAGAAATTTACAACATATTAAAAATAAAAAATATTAAACAAACCTCCGCAAAAAACGATCATATGCTTGTCTGTAGGCAAATCCAGCTCTTCTTACTCTGACATTTTCTAATAAACCTAAATAACAAACTTGATGGGAAACACGTTCATAATCAAACAGAAGTGGTGATTTGTGATCATTAGGTTTAATACATCTTACATAATATGGTTCCTATAAATTTTACAATTTCAAAAAAATCTTAAAAAAATTTATTTTTAGAAATCTACATAATTTAAAAATAATTTAAAATCTTACTTTGCATGCAAGATTTTGCACTAATGCAATCATAGAATTTTTGAATAAAGTACCAGCAGTTAAAGGCCTTTTTGTTACCTAAAATTATTTTCCAAATTCAACATTTTATTTTGATTTATTTATAAAATATTTTTTAAGGACTCACTTGAGTAACATCCTGTGCACCATCAATCCACATGCTCTTAATTAATTTATCAGAACTGGAAGAAAAGAAAAACTGAAGTTGCATTATTCTCATAATTACCAAAAATTTCAGTTAATTGATTTTTTACCTGCTATGGAGTAATCTTTTGAAATCTTGATATAACGTATCTTTGTTTTTATCTAAAAATCCCAAAATTGAATAAGTTACATCACCAGCATAGTGACGAATACGAAAATCCTTCTGATGTTCTAAAGTTTTATCTGTGGGAACTAACTATAGAAATAAAATTTAAAATTTATATTGATATTTAATTAAAATATGTAATTTACCTAATAAAAATAATATAATTTACCTTTCTACTACTATAATGTTTGTGATTTGCTAATCTTAGATCCATAGCCTCCAATAACATCTGAAATTGGTTAAAGACACACACACACGAGTTTTTAATCATTACTTGACCTGAATCAGCCAATTTTAATTTTATTTTATAAATCAGAAACTAACCTCATCTGTTACTTTCCCAACATTCAGACAAGCCTCATCAGTAATAGCTAAAATGCCTTTATGAGGTTCTTCTACAAGATTACATATTATAGCATTGTTGAAATAATCTATATTCTGCCATTCAATACCTTCACGGCGGTATTCTTCTTGTTCTTGTTTCAAGACCAATTCAATAAACAGTTGTTGTAATTTTTCGTTACAATAATTAATACAAAATTGTTCGAAACTATAATTTTACAGAAACATAACTTAAAATCATGCAATTTTTAAGCTTTGTATAATATTTTTCAAATAAAATTTTACCTATTCCCTTCAAATATTTCAAAACCATAAATGTCTAATACTCCAATTACAGTATTTTTTCCAGGAATATAACCAGTCATTTGAACTTCAATTGCTTCATTAACACGACTCACAATCCAGGAAAACATTCGTTCATATATTGCCTAAATAAAATTTTAACTAAGGAATTATAAAACAATTAATAAAAATATTATTTCGAATCAAGTCTACATACTTTAGCAAAAGCATCTCTGCCATAATAAGCTTCTGCTACAGTATGGCCTTTAGCCATGATCTCTCCTCTAGCAGCAATGACACGTTGACATAATGCTTTTTTGGCATCTTCAATTTTTACTTCAAGTAAATTGCACAGATTTTTAAGACAATCTTGATTTTTTATGTAAGTTTCATCTTCTTTTGTAGAAAATTCAATATTACCCTGCAAATACAAATGATACAAATTCTTCATTAATTATATTAATTAAATTAAAAAATAAACAAAATAATAAAAATTCTTTATCCTTCTTTGCTATTTTAATCATATATTTAAACACTAGCACAATTAGTAAGTTAATATTTTAAAGCAGACTTTGGCAAATTTTATTGGAAATAACAAATAATTTTTTAAATAATTATTCAAATATAATACATTATCATGTTTATGAAATAATTTATTGATAAGGATTGTGCAATCTTATCATCATAACTTTTGCATTTTATATTATAATAATAAGATTTTATAGTTCAGATTACTATAATAATATAGAGTTTGCAATTTGCAATTGTACATCATATGCATTATATGCTTATTGTAGCATATTTTTCATTATATATCTTTTTGTACAATTGTATATTTAATATACACATTTTATACAACTGAACATCAGGATACTTTTTGTACATATTTTGTTAAATTATACACATTTTGTACAACTGTATACCTATTGTTCACATTCTGTACAAGTGTACATCTGTATTCCTATTGTAAATATGTTGTTAAATTGTATGCATTTTGTCTATATTTTGTACAACTGTACACCTGTTTTACTATTGCTGCCTATAAATATTTTGAACAGTTATACACCTAGTGAGCATATTTTGTACAATTGTATATCTGTACTTGTGTTGTACATATTTTGTTAAACTGCATACATTTTGCACAATCATTCACTAAATATGAACATTTTGCACAATCATTCACTAAATATGAACATTTTGTACACGTATACATCTATATAGCTATTGTGCATATTTTTTAAAATTGTATTCATTTTGCATATATTTTATATAACTTCACATCTGTTGTGCATATTTTATTCATTTGTATATGTTATGGAAAAAGTGATTAATACAGGCATTATGAATAATGATAAACAGAATCGGGCATTGTAATAAATTTCACATTGTTTATCATAATATATCACATTGATGGGCCAATATGAATATTGCTATCATATGGTTGGGAAAAGTGATGATAATGATATCTTTTTATCAGTATTAAAAGCGGTAGGGGTTGGAAAGAAGAAGGGTGATCATTTCTCTCTAAGTTGATTTTTATGATTTTTATCATAATGTTGACAGAATATTAAATTTTATTAGTAATACATTTTATTAACATTAATTGAACCAGTTAATAATATACGCCTTTCAAAAATATTCTAGTTTATGTATATTAAGGGGCTAGTGATGAATAGAAGAAAGGTAGAATTGCTGAGAATATAGTCATTTATAAAGGAAAATTAAAAAAAATAATGTGATTAAGAAACTTGACCTTTGAATAAGTACAACACGAAAATGGAGTGATAAAAAAGATCATAAAATTCAGGAACATGGTAGTAGAGTAAAAAGAACTATAAATATATAATATGAAGAGGATTAAGTTGATATGAATTTTATTTGCATAGGAGAAGACTATAGATCTATAATTTATAATATAAGGTAATTTAATTATAATTTCAGAGGATGTGGTTACTATAGCTGTGATAGCAACACATATATACCTGCATTTTTAAAATGAAATAATGTTCAATGTTCTAAAATTTTTTGTAATTTGAAATGTTTTGTAAAACTGAAGAGAAGTAAAAAGTGACCAAAAATATCATTAACATATTATTTTAGTGGAATTAAAGTATTAACTTACTAATTTGTGCCAATTTTAAATATATAAATCAAATGGATTGTGTTAATTACTAAATAACACAAATATCAGTTAATTTTATATAATAAAAATTACCTAAGTTATATTCAGTATTAATATGTAAAATAGCAAAAACTTACTAAATGAATTATAGCAGCTACAATTTTCCATAATGTATTAGTTTGATCTTCTAAGAATCCTAAAATTTTCATAGCACCACATACTCCTCTATAATCTGATTTATCATTAATACTGTCCACCTAAAGTGAAAAAATTTAAACTCAAACTTACAAAAAGACAGATGATTATGAATAAATTATTAATTTTAAATTCCATTTCATCAGATAATATCAGTACAGATAGCTTTCAATTTTACAAGCTAATTCTTTCCCAAAATAGGATTGTAAAGTAAGAACTTGAAAACAGATAATGTTAAACTCAGATATTCCATTTTCAGCAATGCAATTTGACCATAATAAAATTAAGTAAAAGCCAATAAAATCAGTAGTTTGTGATTAAATAATGATTTATTTATCTAAAGGAAGGAAAACATAGCCTTTAAGATCAAACAAATTATAAAAATAAGTTATTTATGCCATATAAATGCAAAAGAATTTTTATTCTTCTTTATTGTTAACAGATAAGTAAATGAGATTTAATGCAAATGAACTATTACTTTAGGCATAATCCAGAAATGAAAATTATTTGCATAATATGCCAATAAAACCAAAAGGACTACTACTACTACTACTGCTACTGCTACTACTACTACTACTACTACACCATTTTGTACAAATCCAGTCAATTTCTTATTTTTCCAGTTTCATAGTAGCTGGAGTTTTGCTACAAACTCAGTCATACTGTATTGTACATGATTTGAAATGCCATTATGAATATTTAATATTTATTTATTGCTATTAATGCTCATATTTTCAATATTTTTGAGACTTCGTATTTAAAAAACTTGCAAAACTGAGAACTCATTAAGCAGGAACTTATAAACTGAGAACCATCTGTATATCAAATTTGGATTTGTATTTTAAATAAATCTAGATAACAAAATCAAATATGTATGTGTACACACAAAGATTTTGAGTTAAAGTTATATTTTATTTTGTTAAGAAAGCATAATTTTATTTTATTTATTCTAAAAGCATAACTGATAGAATAAACTATATTTTTATTCTTTTATCATGCCTTAATGGTGAAAACATTAATAAGTATACCAAACTAAAACAACATTAGATAAATTATCAATTCTTAAAATTCAAGATAACTGTCATATATATGAATCCTAGTTTTTAAGCTACTGTTTTGCAATTCAAGATTTAAAATTTTGTTTGTAACAGTATCATAAAATATAATTTACAATATATTAAATAAATTTGATCATTTTCAGTTTATATTAAATCAAATACATTCATTAGAGACAAAGAATATAATAAGTTAAGTGCCAGTCCTATATTTTATGACAGGATTTAACTCTGTCATAAAATATTTAACACTAGATTAATTGCATTTAATTAAATTTATCTTACAAGGAATGATAGTTGTCTATTAACTAATTAACCAATTTTATTTACAACAAAATCATATTGATATGATTTGTCTTTATCTGTAGTTGTACAACTGAAACAAATATCTAGAAAGTTAAAAATACAGAAAATTTCCAGTTTATGAGTTCCCAGGGTTAAGATTGTTTTCAAATATGAAATATAAAAAAAAAATTATGAACATTAATTGCAATGAATAAATGCTAAGCAATCATAAAAAGCATTAAAAATCACGTACATAGTTATGCAATACAATACAACTCAATTTATTGTAGAAAGTCTTATGGTCTGCTACAAAACTAGAAAATCAAATTTGCAGACTGAGAAGCAAAAGAAATTTGCGCTCTAACCACCACTGTTTAATCAGCAAATTATATAAACAACTTCCATTTCTAAATTGTTCCTCATTCATTGTAAAAAAGCTCATCTAATCATTTATTGGCAATGATAGTGAGAAGAATAAAAATTCCTTAATATTTGTATGGCATAAATAATTTCTTTATCATTATAATTTTCTTGATTTTAAAGAGTATATTTTCATTTATTTAGATAAATAAATCATTTTTTAATTATATACTATTGATTTTGTTGATTTTTATTTAATTTTATTATGATCAGATTTCATTGTCGAGAACAGAAATCTTGGTTTTAATGTTATGTTTATGGGAAATTGATTCTTGGTTCATGAGCCTACTTCACGAATGAATTAGCTTGTAGAGTTGGGAACTTCCTATATTTATTTTCATTTTAACAAAAACTAATTTTAGGTACCATTATCAATAACACACTATATAATACCTATTTTGGAATCTGTTTTAATGAATGTTCCAATATTTTTAAATGCAATTGAGAATAAATTTAATCATTTATTCCAACATCTGTTAATAAAGTATGTTAAAAAAACAATTATTATTTTCAAAATTAAAAAAAATTATTGAATTTAATAATTAAGAATGATAAAAAAATATCAAACTGTTTTAAGTTTAGCATTCTTTTAAAAAGTATTAATAAATAAAAGTTTATATTTTTATATGATAATTGTCTTAATTTAGTATCAGAAATAAATTAAAAAATGTCATTAAAGATAATCATAAAAATTAACTTTTAAATTAAAATGCTTTTTATTTTTTGTTATTGAATTTTCATATGACAATCAAAAACATTTACTTTTCACATTAATTAGGAAATGTATATATATTCAATTTTAGAAAAAGAAAAAAAAAAAAACTTATACTAATATATTAAAATATCAGTTTTTTATAAACAAGAAAAATTTCTTTTACTATTAATAAATTGTAATAAATTTAGTTGAAAAATTTTAATATCCTTTTAAAATAAACTCAAATACATACTTTTAGATTTCCACCTTGTTTTGTGTATACATAGTTTTGTGCATCACTTTTAAGATGATACTTCTGCAGCACATCATTTGGGCTACCAAATAATAACTGATAAAAGGAATGAAAGTTCCTTTCTCCTTTCTGCTGTGTTACTACTCTAGACTGAAAAATATAAATGTCAAAAATATTCAAATTATATTAAATCAGCTTATTTCTAACAAATGTAACTTATAAGAATTTTATAGTTATTTTACATATTTTTAATTAAATACATATTTAGTGAATTGATCATTGTTTTAGAATTCCAGTTTTTATAACAACAAAAATATAATAATCACTCTCTTCTTTTTAAATAAATCATAATTTCATCATACTTCCTTAATCATCTTAAACAATCAAATTTTAACTTCTGCAATTGTGTATCAAAGTATTATAAAAAGTCAATTGATAATGAGATCCAATTTGTCATAATTCTTTTGTATAGTCAATATAGTGGGTTATCAGTATTCTTAAATGGAAATATGATTAAAAAAGAATAATGTAATAATTGATAAAACAGATAAGAAGTTTCATTAAATTTCATTTTTACAATGAATATGTAAAAGTGTTTAAAGTAAAGCATAGTTTTTTTGTAGAAACTTAGTTCATTTCATCATAGTACATATACATAAAATTTATAAAACAACAGTTGAGTGTATACAAATAAGGATGTATATTAATTAAAAATAGGTTTAGATTAGATTAGTTCTGATTATGTTGAAAGATTTCATAAGATCTGAAATGCTTGGTAGTGGTAATTTTAAAACACCTACTATAGGATGGCCAATATTTATGATTGAATTAATTAGAAAGTTGAAGTGGATGGGGTTCAATGATTCGAGTCTGGATCCTTCCTGAAATATCTAGAAGAGTGACATACCAGTCTTCCAAGATGATAAGCAACTGCTTTACCATCTTGAAGGAGTGGTATCTCAATCCTTCAAATACCAGCCAACAACTTAAAATAAACAACAAAATCATTATTATATATACTTGGATTAAATGATAAATTTTGGACATTTATAAAATCAAAACATATTGTATTGACTGTTATAATTAGATTTCTACATATAATGCAAAATTTATGTAAATAATTTACAATAGAACAATTTTTAAATTAGTACTTTTAAAAACAATTTCAAATATTTGCTTAATCATTTAATATTAAAGAAACCTGTAAATGATAAACAACATATATTTTTAAAAAATACATTAATATAAATTTTCCATTTCTTTATTATTATTTATGATCAAATATTTTTGCATATTTTTATACATTCCATTATGATGAAAAATGAAATCAGGAAGAATTGGCTAAGCTCTTAAGTATTCTAATATCAATTTATCCATAGGCCAATATCTTTTCTGACTTCCAGAAGAACAATTAAGGATCAATTTAGTCTAATATATATGGTATTTCAAATTTTGAAATATATTTTTAATCTACATAAATTTAATATAAAATAAAGTAAAGCAATTAGATTAATTAAGTAATTAGATAATCTTTAGTTTTAATTTTGATCAATTTATTTATTCTTTCAAATAGCTCAATTAAGAAGCATAACTTTAGAATAATTAATCTAATATTAATAAAAATAATTTTGATAATTTACAAATATATTCAAATTTGTAAATTATATTGAAAATATTAATTATATAAATTGAATATATTCAAAATATATTCAATTTATATTTAAATTTTATAATTTTATTTTTTATTCAAGATAATTACCTTTTCAAGTAAATAGTTGTTAATGTGTCCACCTAATGGATCTCCTTTGAAATCAAAATTGATATCCATATATTTACCAAATCTGCTGGAGTTATCATTTCTATTTGTTTTTGCATTACCAAATGCTTCTAATATACAATTTGACTGTAATAGCACATTTTTTACTCTAGCATAAAAGAAAAAGTGAATATATATACTGTATATATATACTGTATATTAATTTTTAATTCTATTAAATATCTATCTTCAAACTGATTATACTATTTTAAATACCTTTCTATTTCTTGTTGACCACTTGTATTTGTTATGGCAGCAATATATCTCATAATAATTTTTGAGGCTTCTGTTTTTCCTGATCCACTCTCACCTTAAATTTAATTTATATTGTTATATTTTGTAAAGCAAAATATTAAAAATTTATAAAAATTTCTGTTTATTTATTTTATTCATGAAAAAGACATGTTTTTATGATATATGAAATATTATACTTACTATAAAATCTGTATGTATAAAGTAAATTATAAATTGTGAATTAATATACTCTTAAATTTCACATATATAAACATAAATTGAGAATTTTAAAAATTTTGATTTATTTTATTATAAAAAGTGAAAATATTTTATTCATGTATATATTTAAGTAAGATTCCAGCATTTTTCAATTAAAGAAATGTTCAGATATTGTTTCAAATGTTCTTTCTTTCCGTTCTTTTTTTCTTTTTTTAAATAAATAATATCTTGAAGACACTTTTCAGATAAAAGTACAGTAAAAAGTAAATGTGTAAATTAATTTCTTATTATATAGCAGGAATTTACAATTCAATTCATTCAGAGAAGATAATCTTGTTATGAAAATTCAATATGAATCTAAAAAGACTAACAATAAGAAATTACTATTAAAAAATTTCAAAGAAATTACCTGATATGACAATACAAGTATCTTTGGAACTTCTCTTCATTGTTTTGTAGGCAGCATCAGCAATTGCAAATATATGAGGAGGACGTTCAAATATTTCTCTTCCTCTGTATTCATTGACAAAATCTTGACCATATATATTCATATTACGATAAGGATTAACAGATACACATACTTCTCCTATATAAGTATATATTTTTCCACCATTGTATCTGAAATAAAATCAAAATATTTTAGAAGCAGATAACTGAATTCTATCAAAATTTCAATAATATATATATATATATATTTTTATAAATTTCTAAACTTTTCATCATCATAAAATTTTTAGATAAAACTAAGAAATAAATCTTTTCTGACAAATATATTAAATCTCCATCTATCAAGCAGATTCAATTTATAATATGATGATAATCAATTTTTAAATGCAACAATTTTATATGCTAAAAAATAATGTTATGATTGAATATTTTGAAATGCATATTAACAATTATATGCAAATGTCATATACTGTAATTGAATAAATAACTTAATTATTTTATATTTTCAGAGTAATATAGCATACAGTACACAGTATAAGTAGAAATTTACAGTTTTTAGCATATTTTTATCAAAATATTAACCATTTATCTGATACAGCATCAATTTTTTAAAAATAAGTATAATATTCGATTATTCTTAATAATGAAAATATTGTATTTTTTATAATATATATTATTTTTTTAAGCAATTAATTCGTTAATTTGAATTTTTTAATAATGCATTGATGAATAAGACTGAATTATTTCTCAATGAATCGGAAATAAAGGTACTGTTTTTCTTTAACAATTTAATTTAATTTAATTTTTTTTAAACTACGTTTATTCTGAATACTGTTACACTGTTAACAAAATTAAATAAATTTCAGAATTATAAAATTTGGGCATCATTTGAAGATCGATAAAATTCTAAAGTTGCATAAAATACTGTATTTCTGTTTGCTGTTTCGAGTGTCTAAATCGTCACTTAAAATAGTGAAAAACTTAGGAATAACAATTTTTTAAATTTTATTTTAAAACATTAGGATGATGATTTTATAATTTATTATTATTATTAATGATTAAATTTTTTGCATTATGATGATTCAAATATTCTGTCATCACATTTTAACAAATAAAAATTGCAAAGTAAAAAAAAACAAAAAAAAAAAAAAAATAATAGCGGAAATTTAAAAAGCGAAATAATTAGAGGGCGTTATCATCATTGTTCCACTCAGTTAAATCTAAACAGAGCGATCAATAAGGTAAAGGAAACCATTTAAAAACAATTATTTTAATATATAGTACTATATTACAAACTATTTAAATTTAAAAAAAAAATTAACTAATAAATTCATTTCAGATATTTATATATTTTTTTTATGGACTAATCCATGCTTCAGTTTTATAAATTAAAGTACATCATTTATGAATGTATTTAAGAAAAACAAGCAGTTCTAGAAAAAAAAAAAATAATAATAATAATAATCGCCTATTTGCCTACGTCAAGCATGCCTGCTTTAGAATGATTAAAGATAAAGTATTAAAAAACATATATCATCAAATTTAACATCCCTACCGAACTTCATAAAAGTCGCAAATACGGTAGTTTAAATGTTTTTAGGAGGAATCTAGTAATTTAAATGTTCACCGATATTATTTTTAATGTTAAAAAACATCTTTATCAAATTTAATAAAAATCTATTAATTAATTCAAAATTATCAGTGGAGAATGATAGCGTGCTGATTTTATAAACCAGTTTCTTTCCCAAAGTAGGTTAAAACTTACGATGCAGTAATCAAGAAATCATTTTAAATATCAATAAATTATTAAAAAAATGATCAAATCTGATACAAGATTAATTATAATCATATTTTTAATATGTCAAAATTTGAATTGTCTTATAAAACTAAAAGGAATATAATTTGGAGGCAATTACGAAATGTTATTCCTATGTGAAAATTAAATTTCGTGACTGCTCCCTTATAAAAGTTTCCAGATGTTTAAATTTACCAAGAATATCTATTCTATAATTTTTACATAGAAGTGCAAAAGAAAAATTTACATGGACACTTACGAGTTGTATAAAATTTACATACAAAAATAAATGACAAATATGCATTAATCGTACATATTAACTTGAGAAATAAAAAAAAAAAAAAAAAAAAATATCCCATCATCAAAATATCGTACAGGAAAATAACAAAAATATATCATTGGAGTACTATACAAATATTTTCATTTTTTCCATTGATGTATAACTATCAATGAAACTAAAATTTTAAATTATTAGTAGTACTTATATATAATTCATTTAAAAGTAACTATAACTTTTTACTGTAAAAATCAAAATAATTCATTTGGATTTTAAAAATTAGTCTCGAAGCGAACGAAAAATTTCAAATTCGCTTAGGTATTTATTAAAAATTTATAAACATCGATCAATTTACTGTAATTCAAAAACTGTTTCAAATTTCGATGTTTTATTACGACACTATTTGAAGTATTAATAAATTCAAAATGTCATAATTTATTGAACAAACACTGTCCCGATTTCGCAACAGAAACTGGGACACGGTATAAATAATTCGTTTCTTATTAAATTTAAATGAAAAATATAGCATTTATATAATCTGTGTGGAGAAAGTATTTGATACAGATTTAGCTTTCACCATCCGAATCATAAAAATAGTCGTAAAACCTTTCATTAAGTTGTGATGCTCTACTTCATCTGCTGCGAAGAAAAAAAAATTATATTGGCTCCGTACCATTTCTCAGAAGATGAAAACAAATGTAAAGCTTTCACTCAGCCAGTAAAAGAATAAAACCGATGAGAAGGAAAAAAAATCAGTTAATAAGACACTTTAATGGCGTTGTTACTCTGTTGAGCTAACTAGTTAACCATAGCACATGACCGAGTTATTTTTAAAATGGACATCGTCAAAACTGACATAAACCACTTCTAGTTTTTAATACAGTATTCTCGTTGGATTTACTTTGTTAATATTCGAAAACTAGCATTATAGTGATCATACTGAAATAGGAAACGTGGGACTAACTCGAACACACATCCTTAAAAAAATTATTTTTTGTAAAATTCAACAAAACTAGAATAAACAATGTTTTAGGGAATATTTAAGCTAATTTATTGTTATCGGTTTCTAATTTATACCAATTATCAGTAAATAATATGCAAAAATCCTATTATTGTACACAATAATTACACAATAAACTGTACTGTTTTTGATAGATATTTGACAATGGAAAAAAATAATTACGATTATTCATTACTTCTGAATGTTAAATTCAGAAAGGGCTTTTCATTGATTAGTTCATACTATAGTTTAACATTTATTCTAAATCAGAGATTCTTAACCAGGGTTGCGTGAACTTGGATGAGAAAAAATCAACTCATTATTTTCACTGATCGCTAATTAAATCTAGCATTTCCTTCTCTTATAAATGTATGCAATAAATGACAGTAATATTAGTTTTATCTGTGATCAACAACAGTCTTCACATTATCGTATCTTTAATAAACAAAATGTAACTTGAAGTTTCCTATATATTAAATGTATTTTATTATTATCCAATGTGCTAAGAAAGAATATACATTACTGTATCACGTGTTTTATTTTGTTAACCATATTTTAATATAACTGGTTTCCTTTATAATTTTACTTTGTGCATTTAAAAATATTATTCTGAAAAGGGGTCCGTGGCATTCACCTAACAGGCAAAGAGGTCCATGGAACAAAAAAGATTAATAACCCCCTGCTCTAAATAAATAAATTGAAAAATATGATTAAAAAAAAGTTAAATTTGATCATCATATTTAACTTTCTGCTATTTAAATAATTCGAACTGGAATTTAGAATTTTTAAACGATTTATTATTGATATATAGATTTTTTAATCATTACGTCATTAACTTCAAACAATATACTGTACTGTATAATATATACTGTATTGTTATTGTTCAAAGTTTGGTGGTGGCGATTCTTTTTAAATATTTTTTTATTAAATTTATTTTAAATACAATGATTCATTGTTAAGAAAGTGACTTTATATTGTTTTATAATCCAATTTCTTATTATTATATTTAAGTTTCCTTCCAAGTTTGATTAGTTTATTTAAGATTTAAAAATATCACTGCATAATTATTAGATGGCGTGATTATTAAAGTAAAATATTAAAAAATAAAAAGATTGAATACAGTAAAATAAACATAATTATTCATTTGAACAAGAATAATTTTTTTTTAAAGACTATAATTAATTAAAACGATTAAAAGGAATTAAATAACGTTGATTTTAATATACGAAATTTTCAAGATTTACTTTACATTCAAGTGTTTTACAAAACTGTAATTCTATCTGGCGAAAACACTTGTTTAAAATATAAGTAGGCAAATACTGTACACTGTATAATATTTTTTAAATTACTTTTTCCTTCTAAAAATGTTTTAATTTAAAGCTGAAGGGCGGAACATATGTGGGAAGAAGCAGCGAAACGTTAAAAACATAAATCCAGTAGCCATATACCATTTGTCAAATTATTAAGAATTCTTATAGCGTAACGGATACGAAAAATACTGAAGGACAACATTACAGTAGCGTACCGAGTACGATATAAAGTTTCAGCAAACTAACTTTGATTCAGTCGCATTAAAATGTCAAATTTTGTTTGATCAATTACCTGTATATTGTTTCCAACTCGATCGATTAGAATCAATCGAGTTGGAAATAATTTTTGCAACCGCTTACGTAGTCATAGTCACTAAAGATGCAACAAATTATCGAGTGAATTATAGCATTTGATCGCCAATTTCGAAATTTTTTGTCATTGCTTTAAATTGTGTGTAACGGTGGACGGTTCCACTTCCCGCGTGCGATGTCAAATAGCTTGAAAAGTGGAACTTTACTCTTCTTATCGTTAAAAGTCGCGCCACTTGTCGCATGTGACGAATACAATTTTTTCTTCTCAGTTTTACAAACTGGTAGTATATAAAATTGGTTCGAAAAATAATTTTCTCCAGTTTAATACACAAAATTTATTTTTAATTCAGATTTTTATCTCGAAAAGTTTAGATTCTCAAAGCGATAATCGCTCAGGCGAGTCGCCAATGATAAAACGA
The DNA here is from genome assembly GCA_011317285.2 of Androctonus mauritanicus. NCBI lineage: Eukaryota > Metazoa > Arthropoda > Arachnida > Scorpiones > Buthidae > Androctonus > Androctonus mauritanicus. Next base: position 5,342 of record WUQG02286052.1, on the reverse strand, counting down.
CACGCTAAAACAAATTTCAATTAAATTGCAATACTTTATTGGTTAAATATTTTATCGTTTTTCGTTCATCTAAAATTTTAGATAAAGTTTCTTTTTTTTTTCTTCTTCTAATCCTTTAATTTGATAACCGATGTCGATAAAGATTTCAATTCATTTTACATATCGCTTCGTTAACTGTAAATGTAGAAAATATATTTTTAATACATTCTGACCGAGTGATTTTATTACTTTTTTTATAAATACTTTAAGAAGAATTAAACGTGTTTTGCCTCTAAATATAATATTGCTAACAAAGTTGTGTGACGACCTTCGCTTACATCGCTAACATACGACGCGCTCAACTGGTTATTGATTCAATTTTATAACAATGAAAATATAGTACATACAGTATTGATACTAATAATTCCTTAATCTCTCTCAAATTCAATTATTTGCTAATTATTTCCTTTAAAAAAACAACTTTCGATGATGAAATAATGATTGCAATTCTTTCGAGTACAATACAAGTACTTTACATCAGAGTTTGCATCATCATCATAGTCTGCTCGTGAAAATCAAAATTTTATAACTTTTATTAAAAGTGTCTTAAGTACGTTTATTAATAAACTTGTCACAGAATTTAAAAGCAGTATAATATTTTTATACAAATCTTATTTAAAAGGAGAGTGACATTCTTAAGTAGATCTATTTTACCAGTGATATCTAATCTGTCTGGCTGATACATCCTCCTGAAGTAGATAGAGAACAGCGATAGAGTCGTAGCTACAATATGACAAGCGATAAATGCATTATCTTTATAGACTACGCAAGTGCAGATAATAATAAAAAAAAAAAAATGCATTTTTGTAATACATTTCGTATTTTATATCCTTCACATATCAAAAAGGTTGTGTACTATATATATGCTAGAATTAACACGCCCTATACAAAAAGTAATCGCGACTTTTTTAGAAGTGTTTTAAGAACTGCGAGAAGAAAAAAAAAAAAAACACTAATGCACGATTTCTTGAAGTGGGTTAAAGGTCATCTCTTTAATAACAATCAAAATGGGGAGGACATACAAAGAAATGCGACTCGCCCCGGGCGACGTTGTTTATATGAAACTGGTTCGAGTTTCGGAATAGAACAACAAAACAAATGACCCGATTTTGAATAAATTATAAAGGACAAATTCGGATAGTCATTATCAAAATCGAAAATAGCTAAATAGTTCTTTCTTTTTTTATAATCTTTATGATTTAACCGGCAAACACCATATTTGGTAAGAAAGTAAAATGCTAACAATACACACCTACTTCCTGCTGATGAATACGGAAGGACTGTCAGGAAGATTAAAGTAACTGTACTGCACGTCTGGTTTGATTTAAATGGTCAAAGGCCTTTTTTCGTTTTTTTATTATTCTATAGATATATCAAAACAACTCTTAAAGGAGGGTAAAGAGACTCATATCCTCTGCTGATGACATTACCGTAAATAGAACAGTGACGTCAATGCTTATGTACTCTATTTATGTAAATGATGGAAGTTGGTTTTAATATTATACATATAAGTTTTATCCATCAACATTTCTCTCTTGGATTCTATCCAACGTTTGCGACAAAATTTCGAAAATGTCGCGCGTCCGAAAGGCGCCAGATGCGATCTTTTCAAAAACGGATCGATGGCTTTCTCAGAAATCTTTACTTCTAACGAACTTACAGAAAATCTAATTTAACACCTGGTTTCAAAAGCACATGCAGGATGTATCTGGTATCAGAACTCGACAGGAAGTATGCGTCAGTTCTATAAACAAATTTCGTGTTACTTAAAAAAAAAAAAATAATGATTCGACCACATTAGGACGTAAAACAATCGATGCCCTATATTATCCAATTAATCGATAATTTGACTAATCAAGCATCTCACCGCTATCACCTCGAGTCGGTGACGTCACGAAATGACTCATCAAAGATCGGGTACCGAATATGTAAAAATATCTGTAGCCTTACGTAAGAAAAACTAGACGCCGAAATAAACCCGAATTAAAAAATAATAATAAAAAGATTAACGTACTCGCACGTGATATATCAAAGGGCGAGTTGAATGACAACAACTCGTACTAAACTGTTATTTTGAATGACAGCAGAATACAGTATATTCAGGTACGTGGACTCAAAACAAATTAAATTAAAAATTTAATATATCACTACTAAACCACTAACCCAGATGATAATTACGCGCTAAAAGTGTGTCTTCTCACTCACTACCCACATAAACATCAGACAAGAGAGATATGCGTTCAAACTTACAAAACAAAACATTTCGAAAACACAAAATGAATAAGCAAAAATATTGATGTTTAATTAATTACAAAAACACGAAAACGATACACAAACACTTGTTGATGTTCTATGGTTTTAAAAGTTTTATACAGTCGCGTTATAGGATAGTCATAAAAGCATTCTCTATGGAGATGACAACAAAAGATATTAAAACCTGTCTAGACAACAAGAGTTAAAGGTATAAGTATTAGTTTGATTATTTTTCTGAACTCACCTGATTTTTAAATTATCCATAAAAGCTTCTAGCGTTATGTCATTTAAAAGGACGAAATCCCCGATACCAACTTCGTTATGAAGAGCCATGTTGTACGAATTCCTCTCCGCACCCCACGCCCGCGCCAACTAATACAGTCACGTGGACTAACGAATAACCGGCACATTTTACCCGACATTCCTCGCGCGTCGAGAAGCCATTTGAAAATTCGAAAGTTTTCGTCATTTTTTTTTTAATCAGTTTTTATTCAAGTTTTTCAGTTTGTTAATATCTTGATTCCGTATCCAAATATAAAAATATGTTTTATTATCGCTTTTACATTTTTCTATAATTATTTTTTTTATTATTATTATGACAGACGAGAAAAATGTTAAAACGTTCTTCTCGGATATTTTAAACTGCCATCTGTTATCACTTTAAGAAACCATATTTTCTAAAATTACACAAAATAATAATTACAGCATTTCAGAAATAATTTATAAGGTCTACTCTAATTTTTTATCACAATTTATTGATCATTTTTTTTATTTTTAGACATTACTTTTAAAAATCATCATTAATAATTTAAGTGTAATTAAAGTTATTATTATTAATTTTAAATTTCCAAACAAAAATGAAACTTAAAAATATAAAAGATATATATAGTAATAATAATAATAATAATAATAGTCGACACATAAAATGTACTATGACAGAACAATCCTAACAGACAAAACCGTACATCACAACAGACCAGACATCACTCTCATAGACAAACAAAACAAACTTACCTACATTATAGACATCTCTGTACCCAACACACACAACATCCAGGATGCATTCACCCAAAAAATTAGCAACTACACAGAACTCTCACAAGAAATTAAGTGTCTTTGGGGAATGCAAAAGGTAGTCACAGTAACCATCATTCTATCAACAACAGGAGTAATTCCTCACATTCTACACAAAAGACTCAAAACACTAGTTCCACCCCAAGGCATACATAACACTACAAAAGGCATTACTACTCAATACATGTAACACAGTACGAAAGTTTCTCAGCACTGATACAGACAGTTAGCTAACATTCAACTAAACATCACAAGTAGCTATGTCTTGACTCTTGTCCGACATACACTTTGCTCTGGAGTTTTTCTGTGCTCACATTGATAAACAACTAAATAATAATAATAATAATAATAATAAACCCTATGTCGAGTACTTATAATAATAATTGTTATATGGTAATCATAATAAGATATGTGAATTTCATTCAAATTAGATGATATTTAGCTGGGTTATCATGATAATTCACTTAATCAGATTATGATTGCCAGACAAATCTAGCTCATATTTCTTATTTTGGAATGAAAAGGAATAAAAAATTATGATTTATTTTGAACTAGTGACAGCCTAAATCTATAATAATTAGTTTTTTAGCCAACAGAAATATTTTATCATCATTGTTCTCTTATATTAAAAATTCATTTGCAGATTTTTGTAAGCAAAACTATCTATTCAAACTTTTTATTATGAATCAAGGGAGATAAATTATCAACTCAAAAAATAATCTAAACTCATCCACATAAAATCCACATATTTATTACAAAAATATTTTTGGCCTTGAAGGCCAAAAACATTTCCAGCCCTCTTCAAGCACTCTGATTGCTAATGATATTACAATAACAATCATTAATAATTGAAGGCAGCTTGAAGGCTGAAAACATTTTTATAATAAATAGTTTTTCTTCAAATATAATGGTAAAACAAAATAATAAAAATTCATTATAGATAGTCTTTACTCTAGCAAATAAAGTAGATATCACAACTTAAACTGCCATTACTTTTATGATAAGATTTTTAATATCAAGTAAAGAAATATTAACTTAAATATATCAAATTAGAATTATTTTTATTTTGAATAACATCATAATAAATAGATAAATAGAAATTAAATAACCCAGATCCCATTTTGAGTCTGTTTGTGCATTTTTAAAGTTGTGTTGTAAAATAATAAAGACATTATTTTGTTTCAAGTCATAAAATTCTATATTTGCATTGTTCTGGGAATTGTTTTTCTTTTGGTAACATAGAGATTTGCATTATATGATTCAGTTATCATATCTAATGCATTTGTACTTATGCACTTTGGTACCACAATATGTAAACCCATTTATTTTGATAGTCACTATCTTCAGAAAATTGATAAAGTCATAGTCCTAACATTTTCTTATTGCCTTTAAGGCAATCAAATACAACACAATATGACTGATTTTACTTAATTTATTGAATCTACAGTGCTAAGTTACTTCACTTAGCTTTACGTCATCAATATGGCAGCTAGTAGAAGAGAGATGTACATGTTACATCTTTTATTCTTTATACCATAGTAAAAATTCTTCCTTTAGTAACAACTCACTGCATTGTTCATTTTCTGCTCCAAATATAAAATAGGTGTAATATACATACCGTGGATGCCTCTTGTAATATTCTGTTTGTTAAAAATACTAGTGTCTGTTCCCTATTGTCCACATTTAATGATTTCTTATGGAAATTATTATTTTGATTTGCATCATTTCAGTCTGCATTGCATTTTTAAAGAATGCATCTCTGACACAAAGTGATATAAGGTATATATTTAAAAATTAAAAAATGTATTAAAAAATAATTTGAAAAAATTTTGTTGCTGATGTCATACATTTTATTTAGACTTAATCATAAACAACTACATAGGGGATTAATCGCGTAATCAAATAATCCGATAATCCAAACAGCACAAACTCCCCTAGCGGACAAATTTTGAACTAACTGTAAATTAATGATTAAT
>WUQG02285941.1:0-19638 GCA_011317285.2 Androctonus mauritanicus | reverse complement strand
CAAGCCCGTTAGCGCGTTTTTTATATACGTCCTTCAAAAAGGGATTGTCTGGAACTTGATTATTATGTTCGGCTATCCAAGAAAAATTCAAGTTCTTAGTTTCGTTTTTTTGTAAGAAATTTCGCACAAAACGATGTAGTCCTGGCAGAAAAACACTTAATTTGTGTCACCGATCTGAAATATCAGTGTCATCTGTACGTATTATGTCCCATAAGACTAATCGAAAAAACTCGTGCAATTACATTTCATTAAAATCAAGCTAGTCCATCATAGTATACGATATAGTTACGAAAGGAGAATGACTTCCTATTATCTCATAACATAGCCTATTGTTCTCATTTTAATTTTAGTTAAGAGCGTTGGGGGCCACAAAAAATCACATCGAGGGCCGCCAGTTTGACACCCCTGCCCTAGAGGATCCTGTGTATAGAAAACGATCGAAATCATATTTGTCTAAAATTGGTTTTGATCATTTTTAGACGGATATGATCCAGTAATGATTATTTCTTTTGAACTTTGGTTGGCCACAGAGTTTCAATAATATAAATTTCCTATAGTTCGAATAATATTTATGCGAGATATTATCCCAAAACATGCGAATATCTATTCTCTTAATATGTCAGTAATATTGATTCAATATTGATTATCTTCAATAAATCTGAAACTGTAATTTTTTTATTTTCAAAACAGATGCAAAACCGAATAATGGAGAGATCATGCGATTCATCGATCTTAATTTTTTAACTAAAACAATTTTAGTAGTACAGCTTACTCCCGATTTACCGGGCGCGGCTTAACAGGTATTCGTCAAAAAAAAATGATTTACATCTATCGTAAGAATCATCAACAGGCAGGCGAATTTGAACTGTCAGATTGTTCAAGTTCGTTTGCGTACGTATATCTTTTTTGTTTGTTGATACAGCTGATTTGAAACTTTTATATTAAAGCACAGTTCCTGAAAATACAGTACAGGTAAATTGCCATGTAGCATTTTTCTATTCATTATACTACAGTATATGGATTAACCGTGATTTTGAGTTAACCGTGGATATCTTTCCCTCTATTACTCCGATAAATCGGGAGTCAACTGTATTCCAAAAATATTTGCATACAGTATATTCGAACATTGATCTTTTTCACAATAAATTTCAAAGTATCAATTATTAAATCCTTTATATCATTATTCATTTCACTAAACAAGACAAAGTAACAGATTTGATTTTTTCACAATGATTTTTGAGTTTTTAATATTTAATCAAATATTTTAATGGTTATTAAAACAATAATTAATTAATTCTAAAAAAATTGCTTTAACTGTTTTATTTGTAGTCGGATAAATAAAAAGATGAATCTTATTTAATTTATTAATAATAAATTAAATAAGATTCATCTTTAAGTCACTGCAATCCATAAGTCACTGCAATTAAAAAAAAAAAAAATTCTGAAAAGATAATATAGACTATAGAAATTTATTAAAAACATTATAAAATACTCTTCGTGATATCAGTTAAGGATGATTTCTTGCAAATTCTTTCAACTTAATAAAATTATTAAAACTTTAAATGTTTAGAATTAATATTCATAAAATTGCAATGAAAAGAAAACTACATTTAAAAAAAAAATTTAGAACGTTCTAATATACAGTACAGCTATCCTTCCTATAACAAGGTAGATAGGTTCCTGAAAAATAGCGTGTTGTGTGAAACCGTGTTATATGAGACCTAGTGTCAATACAAAAAGGAGAGATACATTCCAAATCCGATGAAAAATAAATAACTTTTAAGATTCCTTTATGGAATTAAAGATTTTTATTAAGAATATTAATATCATGAAATATAAAGAAAGAAAAAATATATACGTAAGGCCCTAAAAATACAATATATGTAAAACAAAAAGAAAGAAAAAGTATAGAGCCTATATAACATTCATTTAATAATTAGATCTTCCCTGCCACTGTTTCCTTAAAACGAGAACTTTTTTCTTTAATAATATCAGATTCATTTTCTGAACTTTTTTATTCATGTAAAGTTTATCTTCTGCTTTCTTTAAAAAATAATAACCCGCTACAAAATCAATCGTTCCCACAAACATACAGCAAAAAAAATTTTGGGTATACATTTACACATACACATTACACATTTTTCGAATAAACAAGTTTTTCTTCTCTTTCACATTCCTCTATTGAAGAATAAAACTTATTTTTTATCCAAGAAGTGAACCTTTGGAATGCAAAATACTCAATGGTCGCCAATGAACTCAATTTCAAATCGAAATCGAAAATAGACTGAATTTCGTTCCTCTCACGGGATGCTAGAAAAATTGCATTTATGACTAATTTTAGCAAAGTATTTCCCAGTGATGGCATTTTGTGTGTTTTGTGTATCCCTAATATGGGTTTACAAAAATTAATGAAAATGTTTTGTGTTGTAGAAGAGTAAATGTAATTTTCTAAATGTGTTAAGTAAAAATCGTGTTGTAGAAGTACCGTGTTATATGAGGGTTTCCGCAATTTTCGAATTGTATTGGAGCGAAACCGTGTTGTAGGAGAACGTGTTAGAGGATCCTGCACTAGTTAAATTTCTAATTTTCAATATCAATTCTTGGCAATAAAAAAATGATTAATACTTTTTAAATATAAAAAAAATTATATAAATTTTTAATCTAATATTTAAAATACAAATACTTTGTAAAATTTTTAGAAAATATTGGCAAAAACATTTTACAGAATAAAAAAAGCTCTCTTTACTATCAGTTAAAAAATGTTTTTAATTTCTCTAAAGACTAGAATTATTTTATGCATAAGCGATATAACATAAAAATTGCAATTAAAATAAATATAAGATTTTGCTATAATTGATTTTAAATACATAACATTTTAATTTTATAACTTTTTATATTCTAATCTCTTGCAGTTTGTTGTTTGGATTCGGTTTTTGATAAAATTATAAAGGAAGAATTTAAACGATGCGACTGTCCTATCGAATGTCAGTGAGTATGCTAATAAACATTTTCATTTAATAATATAAAAAAATAAATAAATATTTAAATATTATTTTTAGGACCACTTCATTTCTCCCAACAATATCAATGACTGACTGGTACGGTTACAAATCTGATGAAGTAGGTCTAGAACGTAAAAGTTTTAAATTAAAATTCATATAAAATTCTAATGAAAATGCAATTTTTCAGGATGTAAAACATGGACACAATCATTCAGAATTTCGGTAAAATAATTTTTTTAATTTTTATTCGAAGTAAATTTTTAAAAACTAACAATCTTACTTAATTTGTTTCAATAACGAGAATGATAACAGTGTCTCAAATTCTAAAATTTGAAGATTAGTAAATGTAACTAATAAATCTTATTTCCAGTGTTTGATATTTGCAAATAGAAACCAAATTATATTACTTCAATTGTTATTATTCAGTTTATAACGGACAGATAATCTAATAACTTTTGAATTAATTGAGATCATCATGAAATTTGGTAGTAATGTTCTGTCATTTCAGTTCTGTGTTCGGTAGCTTTGTAGGTTGATTTATCTGTTTTGTAATTTTGTAGTGTAGCATTTTCAGCTGTTTTGTATTTGTATAATTTCCCATGGAATACTATGTGGTACATGGGTGTTTTTTTTTTTTTTTTGGATTAAAAAAAAATGTTCTGCCATTTAATTATAACTTGGAGCCGTGTCATTTAATATTTACCTAACTTTTACTATTTAAAACTAGCAAATGTTCAAAATATTCTCTTAATATATCTCGAATAATTTATTGAATTTTATTCGATTTAGTAAGAGAGTCAAGTAATTGAAAAACTCAATGACATATCAATTAAGCATTTACCTTCAATTATTTAAAAATGGAGGACATTCAAACTTCAAAGATTTCTTCCTTATGACTTCTAAATTACTATATTTGATTGAATTTTATATAAAAAAAAAAAAAAATCAATATTTGGGTCAGGCTATTGATTTATCAGATATAGATTCATTTGTTTATAAATGGCGAATATTCAATCTACTAAGATTTCTTTGTAATAATTATGAAAATATTTCATAGATTTTAATAAATTATTCTATTGAAGATGATTTTAATGGTATATATTTTAATTCCGTATTTTTTAATCATTCTAAAATAAAGGATACGTTCAAAATTAGATAATTAATTATTTCCAGAACTGCTTGTTTCATTGTTGTGCAATGTTCATTCAATTCTAAATAACGCAAGAAATTTATCTTTTTTAAAAGATTATAGTATCCCGTGATCATCTAAAAAAATTATATATAGAATTATTGAAGCAGTAATACTTTGACTGATATAAAATATTATATTAAACCCAGAATTAAATCTTGTAATATATCAAAACATAAATCTATATACAGTACTTAAACATGTGTTATTTATTTATATATATATATTTTTTTATTTCAGAAATAACTTTGCTAAAGTTGTTATTTATTATTCTACTCTAGAAGAAACTGTTTATGTTCAACGACCAGCTTATGAGGTAAAGTAATACGTTTATCGTAATATTACGATATTTAATTTAAAAATTATATACTTAACATTAATAAAATGTAATAAAAAAAAATTTAATATCAGATGTAATTGGTTATTTTACATATCTTTAAACTATCAATCCTAATATCGCATTATTTAGGCTAATTTGAACTTCTCAATAGTAATATTTAATTAAACATTATTTTGGTCAAAATTACATGTAATTAATTAGAATCAAATATTTATTTATTAAAATAATATAATATTCGTGATTAGAATTACGTTTTCCAAATAATCCTTTGAGAACTCGGTTTTAACTTTTTTTAATAACATAAACTTAATTGGTTACGTTATTGATTTCATAATTAAAGTTCGTCATTAATTTGATGAACTTTAATTATTTTTGAGAATTCATGCCATAAATATGCTCGAAATATGCAAGACAATGGATTTAAAAGCCCATTAAGTGCTGGAAACGAATACAAATTAACGAATTGTGCATTGATTCACTGATAAAACGAGGAATACGATTTAATTCAGACCTGAAGATTATAATTCATGATTTAAGATTTCAAAATACAAGCGCTCCTCTAGTTACGAACATAATTCGCAAGTTAAGTTTTGTTCATAACTCAGATACTGCTGTTATTTTGGCTCCAAAAGTAATAAACTAACTTTATATATTGTATATTGTAATATATTGGACCAATTAAAAGTTTATTATTTCACAGATTTTAATGAAATGTTTCGAATATAAACCGAAGAATCTTTGGTATAATTGCCGCCATCTTGAAATACTGTAGTAATGTTAGATAAATTTATATTTTTACATTACATTGATTGCTAGAGCATTTTGCTATTATATTATTTAAAACTATTGAAGAGTTTTTGAAATTTCACGTTCGTAATTACAAATGTTCGTAACTAGAGGAGCACCTATAATATATCCTGCTAAATTTATCGAAAGAATTTCTGTTCTAGCGGATAGAAATATAAATAAAAAATTTCTTCCCGATCTTAAAAACCCATCATGAAATTTTAGACAAAAAGTTATATTCATTAAGAGAGAAATGATTTTATAAAATTTATATTAGTCTACGAGTTTCGAAAATTTATTATTAATTCAATGATTTTTTAATTATAAAAAAACAAATTATTATTATTATTTTTATGTAAAAGTCGATTAAAAAAAATGAAATTCGTTTAATTATGGTGAAATGGCCATTCCTGACATTTTAAAATAAATATTTTAAGTAATTATATGTGAATAACACTTAACTTGTTTTTTTGTTTCACAGAATAGTGAATGGTATAGCCATCTAGGAGGACAGTTGGGCCTGTGGTTGGGAATCTCTCTTCCTGCTATGTTTGACTGTGCAGAATCCATTATTTTCTTATTTTACCACGTTTGTTTCACTAAACGTTCATGTAAAAAGAATACGAAAACTCGAAAAACAAATAAAATATAAAATCTAATTTGAAGAAAATGAAAACCAAAAGTTGTAATAAATGAGTACAATATGTTTAAAATATGTACAGTATTTTTGTTTGGAATTTTGAATAAATTAAATGGAAAAAAAGAAAAAATTATACATATGAAGTTAACTGTCAGAACACTGTTTTGCAGAGTCATATTCAAGTACTGTTTTGAATAAATAAATATATGAAAAAATGCATAGACTTGTAAGTTAAAATATAAAAATTAATTAAAAAATTATTTAAAAATATTTTTAAATATCAACTATTTCTTGATACTTCACTTTTTTCCTTACCATTGATTTCAATTAATTTTTTAACTATCCTTTCATATCATTAATTTTCATTGTTTAAATTTAATTAATGTTGTGAATTAATTATCTAAATAAATTTTTATTTGATTGAATAGTTAAAGCAGATTTTATGTGTTTTATATATTTAAACTTGTTAAACATAAATAATATATCCTATTAAAAATATTTTATTGCTGTTTTAAAAATGATAACTTGAGATTAAAGTTTTTGATAACTCATAGAACATACTGTATGTCAAAAACTATAGAATAAATCATGAATCAACTCAAACAAGAAATGTCTCATAAAAATTAACAATTGTATGTTATGATATCGTTTTAGGCACTTATTCCAAGATGGCGACTAGATAATGCAAAAAGAAACGATGTAAGTAAATTATCAATAGGTCACGTGACTTATATTATACTTACCATTCTCTTGCTATAATCGAAGTCGGTACTTTTATGCCTGATTTACATGCACTATTACTCGAACACTCCAGATATTGCTTATAACTTGTATGAAATAATTTAATTAAAAGAAATTTTTATGCAAAGAAATTAGTCATTTTTGTTAAAATGACTTTAAAGCACCTTGTAAAACAACCACGAGAGCACCAGAATGCCATTTAAAGTGCTGCCATCTACCGAACATAACTTTAATAACACAATAGAAATTAATTAACTTTAATGTAACTTTAAAAACAGAAATATAAATTAATTAAAAACAAATTAATATTTATAAATATTTATTTAAAAATAATATAACTTCAAAATATTTTGATAATGATCTGAGGCATTTTATAAAATTAAAGAAACAAAAATGTAAATTATCATATTTGTATGAATATTGTATGCAGAAAAATATTATTATTAATAAAGATTAAATATTATTAATATCATATAAAATTTAAGCTTAACTAATAATTAATAAAAAAAAACAACTTTAATAATAAATTTTTACATCCTAATTATAACTAGATACGAAATGAGAGTTAAGGATCATCAATAAAATCTTGACCTTGTAAGCCGATTTGATGATATTCATATAGTCATTCAGATAATTTAAATTTTTTCCTCTCCTTTTCAAGAATAATATTATTTAAATTGATTTTTAAATGGAATGTCATTTAGATTTATTTACCTTTAATACACGGTTAAAAATCTCAACAGCACTTCGCATAGTTTTATTGTATTTATAACTGTAACTTAAATATTGTTTGTATAATATTTTACTTATTTATACGACTTTAATAATTTAATAAATAATAAAAATTTAATATTAATTTATAAAAATTTTCGCTTAAACTCGTAATAATTCATGTAAGGGGAAAGAAATCTCTATATGTAAGTAACATTTTATTACTCTAGCAGTATTCTTTTTAATGATGCTGCTGCCATAAGAATATGTATTCTTCAAAAGGAAGTTGTAAAAGTCGTCCTAAAAAAATAATTTTAATGACTTAACAATTTTCTTTAACGCTCCATAGATTTTTTTTTTCTTATCAATTTATATACAGTATATATAAAAAATTATTTTAAAGTCTTTTTTAATACTTAATTTAACTCGTTAAAACAATAAAACTTGTCAGAGTCAACCGCTTAGAACATGCGTGTGATGTTTTTATATAATTAGATAAAAATAATATATGAAACGTTTTAATTAATTTGTATTTTTTATTCTGTAGCCGAATAATTACAAATACTTTCGAAACATATAAAACATTTATATTTTTATTTATGCTTTCGAAACACATGGAACAAAAAATATATCATAAATTAATGATAAATTGAGAGATAAACTTTTGCGGTATTCATAAAATTAAAATCTTCATTTAAAATTTTCCGTTTAGGGATTTGTTTTTCAATAATTCCTACGTAAGACGTGTGTGCGTGTTTGTTTGTATGTGTATACACAGATACACATACAATATATTGTTTGCATGTGTGTTTGTTTGTTTATATGTGTATACAATATATCATAAATTGATAAACTTTTGCAGTATTCATAAAATTAAAATCTTCGTTTAAAATTTTCTGTTTAGGGATTTGTTTTTCAATAATTCCTACATAAGACGTGTATGTGTGTTTGTTTGTTTGTGTGTGTATACATAAATACACGTCTTACGTAAAAATTGTTGAAAACAAATAACAAAACAATATATACATATACTGAAACTATAATTAAATAAACAACATATATATTTTCAATATATATATTGTTAAATAATATCAACTGTAGAGGAAAATAAACCGAAAAAGCATAATTTAACGTTAAAATTTATAAACAGGTGTTAGAAAATTTATCACATTCGCTGCTTGAATAATAAAACAATATATACATATATTAAAACATTATACCAAACATCACATTTATACGCATTAAATAATATCAACTGTATACTAAAATAAACTGAAAAAATATAATTTAATGTTAAAATTTATAAACAGGTATCGGAAATCGGATTTAACAGTTCGCTTCTTGAATATGTTTTGTCTTATTTAGATTATATGTTAAATAACAATTTTATTAAAAATAAAAAGTAAATAAATAAACGGATCAAATTAATGTAATTTTTTTTTTGTAAGGAATATTGTTCGAATTTGTCTAAAATTTTAAAAAAAGGCTTATCACAGAATCTGTATCTGGCAACCGTTAACAAAATTTAAATAACAAATTAGCGTTGCCAACTACAAATTCTTTATATTGAATGTTATTTTTGAAAAAAAATGGTATTTTTACGAATCCATTTTCTTAAAATTATATGTACGAAAACCATATTTTAAAGCAAAATTAATTAGATAAAATATTTATATATGTTAATTTTATAGAAATAGTCGTGGAGATAATTTAAGTAAGTTTCTGTGTGAACTCAAAACCATTGCTGTTCATCAAAAACAAATAAAGACGATTTTTTGTTAGATCGGAATGTAATACTTTCATTCCCAGAATAGTACAATCTATTATTCAGAGATGCACTTCGGATGTAAGTTATTCTTTATATCCATCGTTATTCTAACAGAGTACATTCTTAAAGGTCAATGTGTATGAGGAGGAAGCTTTCATCATATTTAACCATACATCGAGAATTTTTATGGAGCTTAAAAATACATAATTTTATCCCGCGAAGATCAATTAATTAACTAATATGACGTGACCACATGCAGTAAGGGTGTTTCTCTCAATTATTTTGATAGTTTATTCGGAAATAATTGAGAGAAATACCCTTGCTGCATGCTGCAAATGCTCCGAAAACGTATTAGAAAAAAAATTTAATTAATTTTCTGTTTAAAAACTTAAAATCTTCAACCAAAATTTTTTCTCGCTACTTTCTATACAAAAACATGATAGTGTACATTAAAAAATTAAACTAAATATCGTACTTTATGCTTTAAACAACTGGAAATCAGCAAAAGCCGGATTTAATGATTAAATTTATAAACAGCCATTGGAAGATCTAATAAGATATTCTTTTATATCTTATCGTTTACGATGGAGACATATTAGCGCTGTATGTGTTTATATAAAGATTTAAACTGATCCCAAATGTTTTATTACTCTTAGGTTTGCAGAATATAAAACATCTTGTCGTACATAAACAACAAAATCCTTTATAATAAAACAATGCAATACATTCGTGTTATATTTGCGCCTTCATCGTGTTTTAATATATTTTCGATAATCGAAAACATAAACATTTATTATCATTTATTAAGAAACGACTTTCAGAAGGTCTTACATAAGAATAACCATGAGTAGCTCATTACGATGTATATGCATATTGAGGAATTGAGGATATAACTCATTTTAAGTTTGATAAATAATTATATTGTTAATATATACATAAACACAATTACATTAATTTATTTTGAGGACAGGTTACCAATTAAAAATCATTCGCAAGAAACGATGATTAACAGAATTCGATTGACGAATGCGTGCCAAATTCTGTTAAAGTTATGCATAAAAAAAACATAATTTATCGTTAATTAGTATCAAAAACGTGTCCTTTATTAAAAATATTTTAACATTTAAACGCTTAATTGCGAACAGATAACATTATTAGTTAACCTATAAACCTTGAGATAAAAATAAACTCTTTGAGGTCTTCGGAGGTGTTTTATGAAAATCGAGCATACTTTCGTCATTAATCACGATCGTTTCGGTTTATTATTTATTGTATTTAACACGAATTAAGTGCGATATCACGTCTTAAACGAAATGTTCTGATGAGTTGCATCGGTAAACCATCTTAAAATTGCTAACGATGGTTTATTTTGCGCTGTTAAATTTTATGCACCACGTTAATCTTAAAAAATATATATATATTTATTTATTAATTCTGATTATTTTATCAGAAAAATAACTTATATGTCTTTAAAAATAATTTATATCGTTTTTCCTGTTCTGAATTGGCTACAAACTCTAACAAAAACTTGAAAATTTTCACCTATCTATCGAGCCAATTTTATGGTTTCAAGTTTCCCAACAACAAAAAAAAAAAAAATTAATTAATTTAACCAAAAAAAAATTATGCGTAATAATTTAACCGTGTTTAAAGTGTCTACATTTATTTTAAATAAAAAAAACTTTAAAAAAAAATATATTTTTATTGTTTTAAAAGAAAAAAACAAAAGTTAACGCTGTTTGGCAAGTCGCAATTTCCAAGAGAAACAGTGCTGACGTCATGTATAAAGTGAAAGCGTCAACCAGTAAGAATTATCGGACGGCATGACGAAAACTTCGTAAGGCATATAAATGGTTAGACACATTCGGATCATAGACTTCTATGTATCACTGGAGGTAAAATTTATCCGTTTCGATATAGGGAAAACCAGGTTAGGAATTGAATGAATTGGAAAGCAGCGTTAATAACTACCTTCCTGATCACCTGCATTACTGCGGGTAAGTAAAATAAAAAATAAATAAATAATAACATTCATTAAATTATCAACTTCCTGATTATCCGTTTTTATAACTAATAATAATTACATTTTACGCGGTCGGAAAAGGGAAGCGTGTTATGATTTACGCCATAAAAATTTTTTTTTTTAACTGTTTGTTATAGGTTATATATATGTTACTAATTATGTCGGACGAATTTAATTTATGCACGTTATCTCCTGTGTAGCACGTTATTCTCTTCCTCTCTCTCTGGAACGGTTCTCCAAAACTAAAAATAAGTTTTATAAATTTTATATTCAGTAAATTGCCAGCTGACTTAGTTAAGGTTAAGTTTAAAGTGTGTATTTGATTAAATGACAAAAATTTATATATTTTTTTTTGTTTTGTTGTTATTTTTTCCGCTACAAATAAACAGCGCATTATGTGATTTGATTACTGTTTTCATTATCATTATCATACTCCATTAAGGAAGTAGTGCGCACTTTTTTTTTTTTTTAGCTATACTTCCTAACAATTAAAAGGCGTATGCTTCCTGCAAACTGATTTTTCAGTCGTTTTTTTCTCTCAAAACTGCCCGGTATCGCTATCGGAAATTTTTTTTTTGCGTGTCAGAATTACTTTTAAGAAAAATTCTCGAGTCGGAATTTGATACTGACTTATGACGACATCATTTCTTTTCTTCCGATTGCATCGACACACACTCTTTGTTGCCTTAAGCAGATGTGAGTTGTACATCTATTCCTGCTTTCTTGCTATTTGATCTGGAGACGTGTTTGGATGTCGCTCAGAATCTACAACTATGTCTAGTCAATCGCAAACGGGAAACATTCGAGTGCTATAAAACTAACAGGATGTCGCAGATATAATTCGCATATACTTCTATGGTAATAAAAACCTCGATGTTATTCATTTTCTACCTAATGCAAAAGTTTGCAAAATGTTAAGTTGCAGTAGCAACGTCAATCTGCTGTTAACTTTTGTAAACATTTAGAATTATCTCAACAGCGATGAAGTGCGAAGTATAGAGAGAGTATTGACGTATTGTATATAATTTATCCTTGAATTTTGATGGCATAAAATAAATCATTAGTTATTATATATATACATATAAGTCGGATGTTGAAGAATCATTTATTTTATAGTTAAAACGCGTTTCATAGATTTTCTTTGACATCATTCCCATAACCGTCTATTGTTAGAAAACAAAAATTGTGGAATGGTATCGTTCGACGCAATTTTGCTCTTTATACAAGAATGCGAATTTTAAAATAGAACGTGGGGATTTTCTGTAGGATCCATTTTATCATTTAGAACTCTTAGAACTTCAGTTCTGTGCCTCATTGTTTCTATAATTAGTGCATTGTTCGTTGTTGTTTTTTAATTGCTTTTCCTCTTCGAGAGATTTAAAATTGTTCTTGGATTCTTTTTTCTCTAGATGGATCTATGTTTACTCGAGAAAAAAGAGTAGAAAAATTCAGTATTTCAAGAAATTATTTAACATAAAAAAACACTCTTATTTATTTAAAGAAGCTTATGGAAACAATAAAAGTCAAAATTCTCACGATTTTTTACAAACTAGACATTTTTTTTTATGTTCTAAAGTTTATATTTGGATTAAAATATTTTCTCAGGCGATTATTTAATGATTTTTTACGGTAACTTTTCGATTAAATAGACTAATTGGTGACAATGATCTGAATATTTTTCAGACGTACAGAGAATTAAAATAAAAAAAAACAACAATGTAAAAAAATGCATTCAAAAATCTAAGAGTTATCTCCTCGTAAAGTTATAAACAGATACTCTTCTTGTACCTTTTGGTATACACGGTATCGGAATTTGTTCACGGGGTTTTTCCCCCCTCCAAAACAGGAAATAGATTTTTTTTTTCTTTTTATATAATTATTTAAATTTCGATTAAAATAATCGCATTGAAAAATTACTTTTCGCTTACGTACCCGATGTAAATTCAATACGAAGAAATGTATATAGATACGTACATTATGCAAGAGGGGGAAATATATATATCTGGGAAAATTTCGACAAATTCGATATCGAAGGACACGTGACTCTTACAAAAGTTTGTGACCAAACTATGAGTAAACTTTAAGCTATAAAAATCTTATAAACCAAGTTTTAAATCCAAGAAAATGCGGTTCTAAATTTAGAATTGACTATTACTCAACTAGACTTACTGTTATTATATAATAGTTTATACTCAAATAACTCTCCTAGATATTATTATGTATTCAAATACTCGCTCTAAAATTGCGATAAATCGCTAAAAAAATCATTCCCTGTCACTTATAATCACGATAAATTAATTTAAAAATGTAAATCGCGCCAGAGATGCTTTTTGTTGGACGTACATAAAAAAAAAAAAAAAAAAGAATTATGCAGATTAGATGGAAGAGATCTTTCTCTAATGTTAAAATTTCCATTTATATTACTTTTTTCTTGTTAAGAAATCCGATAAAAACGATCAAAATATCCATTTTTAATTCGATACACGTGAATTTTATTGATGACATCGAATGGTTTTTTATAACAATTAATGGAGAAATTACTTGGAATTAATTTGCGCTTTTTGTATATTCTATTTGTAGAAAACTATATTTAATTCTAGGTAAGTCATTGAGCATTCAACATTTTTTACTTTTGTTTTGAAGTGCCAGATTTATTTCTGGAATAGTTAGTCGAAAATAATACAATTTTTCTAACTAAAATAATTTCTTAACCGATAATAAAACGTTCCGAGACGTGTTATTTCCGAAATTTTTATTGAGATTTATAGATTTATATACCACAGAGGAGTTATAAAAATGGTTAAATCACTAAATATAAATAGTTTTAAATCTAATTAATTATATAAAATCAGATTAATTTACTTTCTTACTCGTACGTCTACAATAATTTGGATCCGACGTCGCGCATCTTGTATGGTTGGATTCTTCTTTATAAATTCAATCTGGATCGATTCCACGATATAAAAAAAATAATAATAATTTAATTCTTTAATATCATCGAAGATTTATCGCTTTATTAAATGATGAAACCACCGAGTTGATGTTTAATTTAAACGTTAACGGATTTATAACTCACGAAGGACATTTATTGTTTTACGTCGCCGATTACGTTGAGTAAAATCGGTTTCAGTTATCTTGAACAATAATAATAATGATAAAAAAGTAAAAAATTACTTAATCTAGTGATTTATACAACTTTATCTTTCTTTTTATAAATTCCTCCAGATCAATACAATCATTTTGTTTACATCTTATAAAATATTGCTTCATCACGGCAGTGAAAAAATAACAATTTTTACTTATTTTCTAGTTTTTTTTTTTCAAAAGCGATTTTTATCCTTTGAAAAATTACACACACAGTTTTAAGTATAACGTTGCTCAATATTGCAAACAAAAAATTGTGCGTTATCATTGTCAAAACTAGTTTCCCATTCGTTACTGTGCAACTCTACGAATGGGGAAACTAGCAAAATTAAAGGAACTTTTAAACAAAAACAAAAAAAAAATTATTATTTTGCTTAAAGTTCCTGTAATTTTTCGTGATTTAATTAATTTAATAAAGCTTTCTTTCCTAATTTTAGCTTAATATAAATAAAAAATCGGACCTTGAGATATCGTAAACGAATTATAGAGTCAAGTTCTTGACCTCTCATACAGTTTTCAATGATAGAAATGTTTAAACATCAGATTTTTTCTCATCGCAACTGAGTTAACAGCTATAACAACAATTTAAAACTTTTATTTTTTACTTTTATAATTTTTATTCGAATTTAATTAGGTCGTAACTGCTTAATTCTCTATAATAATTTTGCGTCGGGGATACGGGATTTTACATAATGATGACTCATAATTCTTGCACAATTTTTCATTAATTCGATTTCCTATCGAGTAAATGGCTGGTAGAATTAATTATCGAAATTAAATTTGTTTAAACGTAATTAAGTTTTAAACAAATCCGAATTTAAGAGATGATTTAATGGCGAGTGATGATAAGTTTCGGTAGAGAAGAGTTGATGTATGTATATATATATATTTCTTAATATTTACGCCAAGTCATGATAAACTTAGTTCTAATTAATTGGATGATGATGATTAGCCTATATAAAGGTCGTGTAGATGTTGTAAATAGGACGATCCACACGCAGTCGCCTCCATGACGAATTATCTCGCGTGGGGGTCGAATTCTTGCAATTTTTTCCACCCAGTGTGTACATAGTAAGACCTATTTTTTATGCATGTATAAATAAAAAAAACTGTATTAATAAGACTTAAAAAAATCTCACTTTCTATAAAGTTCAACATTAATTAAAAATTATCATTTTCTGTTTTATTTCTTTACAGGGATCGAAGGTGCTAAAGGAAAAGCACACGATCATGATTGGGGATACACTGGAAAAATGGGTATGTATCACTCGGTTAGGTGTTCTATCCCGAATAAAATACTTAGCAGTGTGAGAAAATTCTTTTTTTTTTTATACGTAGTAACATAATCTAGCTGATCTTGAACTTCTCGAATAATATTCGCGAGCCGGTACTTACTACTTTCGTAAACTTGTTTTATCAACTGACACCAGCTGACATTTACTTAATCGTACTTTATCCTTGTGTGGCAAATTAAAATATATGCTTTCAAAAATTAGTATAGTAGCTGTATAATAAATTTTTTATTAAAAGATAAAATCAAGAACGAAAAAATCAATTTTTTATGTTGATCTCCTTAACTAGATAGTATCTAAGTAAGGTAAATTTATTGCTTTACCAACAAATAATCCTATACAAAATATTTTCTGTGCAGTAATTGTTAATGTAATGATATAAAATTTTTACCTCTTATCTATATAAAGTACATAAAAAATTTAAGCACTAGGTACTGTATATTCGTATGGCCTCAGGAATTTGAGTACTGTACTTCTCTAAGACCTTGAAAAAAATTTAGAGATATAATAGAGGAACCACTGGAAAGTGGTTCAGAAAAAATATGGCAACTCGGAATTCCATCACGAACGGATTAAAAAAGGAAACGTGATCTCTGATGTTTAATTTATGGTTTAGAAATCATTATTTTTCGACAATTTGAGATTTTTATGCTGCTAAAAATATTCTTTCGCATACTGATTGAAAAGTTATACTCAGAAGTGGGAGCCTCCCAAATCTGACAGATTTATTTATTTATTTATTTTAATGTTAGACTACGGCCACGTATACGCGAATTTAGAGCGCGCGAGCGACTTCTGATGTCGTCGCCTTCGCAAGTTATGTTTAGCGAGCAAATTTTTAAGATCCCGCTCTCGTCGTTTCTCGCCGTATGTGATTATACAGAAGCAAATTTTTCGCACAAACGACATGGCTGGCATTTCGCGTCGTCACAATATATATAATTACTATAATAGCGAGAAATTAATTTATAAAGTATGATATACTTGAATCACTTACCATCCAATTCCATTTCTTTAAATATCGAAATCATTTGGCGTTCGAAATATCTGTATTTCTATGGTCACGAAGCCTTTTGTTCCACACCTCTGGATGTGAAAATACAACACGAATTAACTTTTAATATCTTTTTATCCGCAGAGCACGTGGAAGTAGCCATCTTGTTTATCCAGCAATAAATATAGACTACTGCGCATGTGCAGTGCTGAGCGAGATTTGGCAGACAGCGATAAAATCAAGCAGTGTGAGATACGAGCGAGAAACATATTTTCGCTCTCGCGTGCGATGTTTCGAGTTTCTCGCGTCTGCATGATCGCACCTGTTCGAGCCTGATGATGTCAGAAATCGCTCGCCCGCTCTAAATTCCCGTCTGCATGGCCGTAGCCTTAGTGCTGTTTTGACGAAAATCAGTATATGGGAGTTTCGGAGTCACGAATTGAGAATTTGATGATGGTTTTTCAAATTTTAAAAATGGTGGATTCAATATGACGACTCGAAATTCATTAGGATGTTTTGATTAATATTAAAGAACTGAAATTTGGGGATGTTTATAGAGGAACTGATTCGCAAAACTCATGCAACCAGAATTCCATCCCAAAGAGGTATAAAGATATGGAAGTTAAATTTCTTATATTTAACTTATACAAAAATTTTAAAAAATCATTATTTCTCGATCGTTTGAGTATTTTATGTGGAGAAATATATCACTTCAACATATCAGTTGAAAAAAATTATATTCAAAAGAGAAAAGGGAGTCAATAAAATTCAAATTTGGCGGATTTTTAATGTTAGATCTATTTTGACGAAAAT
Source organism: Androctonus mauritanicus (assembly GCA_011317285.2). Classification (NCBI taxonomy): domain Eukaryota; kingdom Metazoa; phylum Arthropoda; class Arachnida; order Scorpiones; family Buthidae; genus Androctonus; species Androctonus mauritanicus. Next base: position 2,195 of record WUQG02285941.1, on the reverse strand, counting down.
CGGTATCTAGGAATTTTTTGAGGCTACCGGTTATGAATATGACGATAAGTTTTTCAAGTCCAATATGGTAACCCGAAATTTAATTGATATTTTTAATTTTGTTTGATTTTGTTGTGTTATCTGGAAATGCTATTACTTTCCATTCTGAAGACCTACAATCGAATCAAGTTTATCGATACATCCATGAGTCTATCTCTTGGAAAGTATTTGATGGTCTAAGTCTCGATTGTCGATGGTCATCATCAACAGTTTGCCTCCACCGACGTGAGCGGCCTATGTCAGGGCTTCAATTTGCTCACTTAATAATCAATAGATTGAGAAGTATCATCGTTTGTTGAATAAAAAGACACAGAGATCAAGTTACCTTAAATATTCGCGACGTTTGAAGAGATATTGTTCATTTCTCCCATCGTAGACAGACTTAGAGTGCGGCTACGTAGATGCGAATTTAGCAGCGAGAGAGAGAGATTTCTGACTTTATCGCTCTCGTAGAGTGCAACTATGCACGAGAGAAAGCTGAGAAATCTTGCAAGCGAGAGCGAGAAAGTATTTCTCGCTTACACTCAACTCACTTGTCAGTTTGATGCTTCTCGCGGCTTTCGGCTTCTCGTATATTGTGCGCCTGCACAATCTCCTCTATCTCATTTTCATTTCCAACATGGATGCGTTTGATAAGCAAAAACAATAGCATTTAAAAAAATGAATTAATTGTGTATTTACTTATCCCAAAATTCGGAATAAACGATTAACTGAGCATAGAAATCGAAAGAAATCATCACAGATAATCTTATTAACAATAATTTTTTTCTTAGGAGTAGTCGTCTACGTCTATCCATTTTGTTTAGTCGCAAACATAGTTCACGCTACTGCAAGACAGTTTTAGCGATAACTATGAGAGAGAGAGTTGCATTTTGCGAGAAATTTGTTTTCGCGCCTTCGCTCGCTCTCGGCAAACTTTTCGCATTCTCGCGTTTGCATACCTGCACCCTTATACTGTATACTAGTACGATAATAAAACAAAATATTAAGTAATTTCGAAAGGAAAATATTTTTAAAAAATCAATTATACAGAATTAATAAAGGATAATAGAATTTTTTCTCATTATTTACTGGCGCACGACGCGTCGCGAAGCGCACTGGCTATAGGCTAGTTCTTCGACTGAATCTGTAACATCAATAAAATTGATTCAGTTGTTATCGATTGCTATAAATAAGATTCGTTTAGTTAGTGTTATTGATGTACCAATATAATACGTGAATTGATTATTCCAGTTAAGAATTTTATCGCAAATTAAGATAAAGCGAAAGGCGCTTTAATGAATAATGCGTGAAACAAATATCAATTAATTAATACATGACTGTTTTACTAAATAATTTTTGTTAATTAAATGAAAAATTGGATAAAGAAAAGTTTTTTTCTTTTCTTAGGTCCAGAACATTGGGATGATCAATATCCAGAATGTGACAACGATAGGCAGTCTCCTATTGATATAGATATCGATAAAGTAAAAAAAGACGAGAGTCTCAAACATATTAAATTTTTTGGGTATGAAGATCACATAAAAGATGCAGTCTTAGAAAATAATGGGCATACTGGTAAGTAATTATCCATCGAATATTTATTATTTTTTAGCGCTTAAATTATTTTTTATCCTTTACACATGTAGCGCAATTAACGATAAAAAATCCGGTACAGTCGATTTCTGGTGGTGGTTTGAATGGTACATATAAATTTGTGCAAGCTCACTTTCACTGGGGACAGGAGAACGACAGAGGTTCAGAGCATACCATAGAAGGAAACGATTATCCATTAGAGGTGAATTGATATAAATCGTTAAAATGATATTACGGAGCAATCAGAGGAGAGTTAACGTCGAATTATTTGCTATTTTTTAGATGCATTTGGTACATTACAATACTCGCTATAAATTTGATGTAGCTCTTAAGAAACCAGATGGTTTAGCAGTATTGGCAGTCTTATTTGAAGTAAGTTATAGTTTTCAATGACGCGACGTGACGCGCAACGATCGTTGCGCGTCACGTCGCGTCATTTCGTGTCATTCAAAGTACGATTCGTATCCAATAATTTCTTATATTACTTTTTTTTATTTTGTAAAGTTGAGCAAGGAAGATAACAAAGAATTGGCAGCTGTTATCGTTACATTAGACGATATCATCGAGCAAGGTGAAGAAGA
>WUQG02285830.1:0-19642 GCA_011317285.2 Androctonus mauritanicus | reverse complement strand
GTAGTAGGTCCGAAAACGTTCTACTCATTAAATATGTTTTAATACTTGCGTCTAGTGCATTTTTTGACCTACATAGTCTGTAAAAGCAAGTTGTTTATATATGGTATTGGTTATAGGGAAAAATCAGAAATCCATTTTTTATGAAAGAGAGGCACAGATAGTATTGACAACTGAAGTACACTGAAGTGAGAGTGGAAAGGGTTAAACATTTTTTAATTTTTATTAATTTTTTGCTCCTGGGTATTAATTGTTATTTCCTAATTACTTATGCCCCAAAAATATAGAAAATGTCTATTCCCACAATCTTTACTTTTGTGACCAGGACAGTGATATTTTAAAATTTAACTATTTTCCAGAACATTTCAGATGAATTCAATGCTGTATAAACTTAGAGTAACTTCTGTAACTTTTTAGAATCTTGCAGAACCTTCTATAGCTTTCCAATAATAAATAGTTTAAATTGAGTAGCCTGAAGCCCACCAGAAACAAAAATGCTGCTACATAGTGTAATTAATATAATTTAAAATCACTAACTGAAAATAAAACTTATTTCAATTTAGCATTTCTGAGTCTTTTTAACATAGCAGAGGTTCTCAACCTTTTCATATATGCATACCACCAAAATCAAAATTCAAAAATTTCAGTAGCACCAATAAAAATTGTATACAAATAGGAAGTCAAGATTATACACGTACCACTAGTCATGTCTCACATACCACCAATGGTATGCATACCACTGATTGAGAATCACTGTAATAGAGATCCAAGGCAATAAATATTGACTGTAAACATAATTAATTTTGTATATACATTTATTAAATATTGAATTCAGTAAATTTATATATAATTTAATTTACATACCAATACTGTTTGTTGGATGTAATTCTTTCCTTAAAAAATCACAGCATGCTGATATAATTTCAGAGAGTTCTAACATGTTTGAAGCAGCTAATAATTCTTGAACATTATCTTGTGTTATTTTTACTTCACCTATTATATAAAGATAATTTTAATTATTATTTTGTAAAAAAATAAAAAATATAACACAAAAAAAATAAAGGAGCTTCTGAAATATTTAACAGACAATCCAATGACTTAATATGATTGTTTAAATGATTTTACAATATGTCTGAAGTCATCATACTTGTTTATTTCAATGCTAATATTTGCAATATTTGGATACAAGAATGACTGAACATTATTTATTGTTAAAATGTATATATACATAAATCTTCAACTGTATTGAATTTATGTCATTACAAATATTTCAATAAATGGGTTCATTAATATTATATATAACATCAACAATATACTAATAACAAAATCAAAATTTCTATATTCTATTTGACATCATATCATTAAGGTATGACATTATCAATGATTCATATATATATAAAGACGCAAATACAGACACTTCTCAGATATTTATCTAAATCTCATAAATAGGACTGAAGATATTTACAATGATTAAATTTACTATAAATATACTGTATATATTCATGTATAAGCCAAGATTTTTTTCCCCAGAAAAAATTTCTGAAGTGGAGGATCAACTTATACATGGGTCAAAAAAATCAACTTTCTTTTGGCTGGAGAAATTGAAGTAATACACATAACCATAACTTATTGAATGTTTCCTGAAGACCAGGAAGGAAATTTTGCAATATTTCATTTAATATAATACCAGGTAAAATTTTATCTTACCCAGAAATGATCGTGAGCATTGCACCACAGACTCCAACCTGCATATATGTCATAATCAAATAGGCAATGCCCTGCTATCCGACATGACATGAAACTCAACAATCAATCAAGAATCTTACCTAAGATTCATATTTGATTGTTGAGTTTCATGTGTTACTTGCATAGCATTCCTCTGCCAGCGCTGTACTCAGCTTGCCTTCCCTGATATCTCTCTTGTGCTCCTCCAAACGTTCTTGTAATGTTCTCCCTGTCATCCCTATGTACTTGCTTTCTATAGCGTTATCCTTGTTATAGACGGGAATGCTGTAAACACCCGATTTGTAGCTATCTTCGATTCTATCCTTGCTGCTACTCAGGGTCTTAAATACTGTAGGGTTTCTTATAATGGCTAAATTATTATCAGCTAGTTCTATGGCTTTCTTGACAGCTGGAAATTTCGCCATCTGATATATATTCTATTTAAATTGTATTAAGTGGTGATTAATAGGAAGATGGGGTAATGCAATTTTAACACTAACCATTTCAAATAATTATCAGCTAACAATGGAATATATCTTTCACAGCCAGAATAGTCTGCTGATTTTTAAATAAGTACAGTTCAAAAAAAAAAATACTGCTCAAAATTAAGTTTTCAATTTTTCAAATTTATCAATGTAAAAAACAATTTTATTTATTACATTAACAAGTAATTTTGAAATACAAATATTGTATTTATAATATTCTAAGTTTTCAATAAAACACAATTACATTCACTATACAAATTTATAGCACAATAATATAAAGGCAATTGTAATATTTTATAAGAATGCAGTTTTCCTGTTCTTTTATACCATAATAACATTCTATAAAAATTTGAATTTCTTATTAATTTTACATAACCTAATAAGTGAAAGATTTTATTTTAATTTGATATATAATTAATTTCAGCATTTGTGATAATTTAAAAATAAATGATATCATTATTATTCAAGTTGAATATACTATAGGCTAGTCTATTTGTAAAATTTTTATTTATTTCAAAACTTTTTAAATCATAATTTATTTAATTTTAGTGTGGTAATTTTATGGCTTAATGAAATTTAATACTTATTATTATTTCTTTGTTTTTACTGTAATTTTAAAAACTTTTATTGTTGTTTAGTGTATTTTTTTAATTTAATTTTTTTGGATGTTATTTGGAAATGGATAATAAATTAATTTCATCAATACTGATTTCAACTGAGTCTGATTTTTCAACTTCAGATTTTTATGAAAAATAATAATAAGTATGAAATATCCTTAAGATATAAAATTATTACACAAAAAATAAATTATAATTTAAATAAAAAGTTTCAAAATAAATAACATTTTTCAAATAATAAATAATGAAGTAGTATATTCAGCTGGAATAGAATTACAATGACATCATTTATTTTTACATTATCACAAGTCCTGATATAAATGAATGCTACTGTATATCAAAATATGATCAAATCAAAATATTTGTTAGTTTGCAAAGTTGCTAATTTTGATAACTATCAAAATTATAATAGTGACTAATGGCTGCAATAATTCCAGAATCTGCCTGGTCAGTTTCTACTGGAAAGCTAATTTCTGAAATAATAGATATTCTAACATTATAGCTAATAAACAACTGAAACTTCATAGATGTTAAAAGAAAATCATGAACACACATTAGAATCAAAACACAAAAATACATTACTATACTTAACTATAAATAGAATAAATATCAAAACAAGTAAATTAAATAATAAAAAAATAACTTATTAATTCCACGAAAACACTTACAAAAATGTTAACAAGTTTTATTGCATAGACAAGTTAGTAAAATAATTTGTGTAATTATCAACCAGAAACAACAACAAATTTATTAAACAACAATCCAAATAGCAGAAGAAATCTTAAATTAATTTAACTCCTAAGTCGTGCTATAAGAAAATATTTAAATAGTTGATTGACAATTTCACCAAAATTGCTAAACTTAAAGCATCACTTCAATTCACCACTCCAAACTTAATGAATCATCAGGAATTTCATTATAAGTTACTTCCAAGTAGGCTCATATTCAAACTCATTTACATAAATCTATCAGACAATTTTTATCTTTCTACTAACAGAATATTACTGAAAATCATATCATTTATCTTTACAATTATAATATTTAATATTACATTAGAACTCTGTTTATACGTTTCTTGTTTCTACTGTTTTTTTTTGCATTTTTACGTTGTGTTTTGTACACCCTTTTGATTTTTCATATAAAATCATCCTATTTGCATTTATATGTTTTCGCTATTGTTTTTATTCCCTATAGTTGTTTCGTCGCACTTATATATAGATATATAAGTGCGACGAAACAACTATATTTAAAATTGTATATTTTAAATTTACAAAATTGTTATGTGGAACATAACAATTTTGTAAATTTAAAATTTATCATGTTTGTGCCTGAGAATGATGTACTTTATGTCGAAAACGTTAGCGCATTAAATCTTTTTTAGAAGTTCTGAGTTACGTCTGCTATATAGTGCTTATTTTTGTGTGGTTTATAATTAAACTTCTTAATTTTAAGTTTTAATGTATGGAAAAACATATGCAATACAGTATGTAGTTTAACTTTTTCAAATTTTAAGTTTTAATATATTTTTTTCAACATTTAAAATTAAAATAGAAAGTTTCATTTTAATGTTAATCTGACTTGTACATAATTTTTATCAACCCCATTCAAAAACATATAAACGGGGTTCTATTGTATAATGTTTTAGTTTCATTGAAAAGACAGAATTTTTAACTCGCAAGATAACTATCTGAAAGTGATATTCTGAGATTGGATGGTGTCATGATATGCATTGTTGAAGATGAACCATGCATTTCTTACCACCAATTTGGAAAGATTGAATTGGGAGTGTATGCATCTTTATCCTTAATTCAAATAAAACATCCAATAAATAAATATAATAGGAAATAAGTAGATAATAAAAAAAGGTTTGGATTTGATTCTTCACAAATTGTTTTGATCAAATTGCTTAGATTAAATAAATAAGCTATTCAACTTTTATAAAATAATAATAATAATAAGGCATAAAAGAATAAAAAAATTTCATTTTTATTAATACTACAATTGACTTCTTATTATTGTTATTTTAAGTTCATCAAATAAATTTGGGTATAATTATTCTTTTGAAATCTTTGTTGAAGGAAAATTAGATCAGTCAACACAATGAAAAACTTTAAAACATTCTATTCAGTTTTTCTCATACCTTTCTTCCAACAAAAATTTTTTAAAAGAATAAAAGATATATGGCCAAATTTTTTATTGAATGCCAAATATCACCAAGAAAGACTCTAGCATCACCATAATTTCCATCAGCTTTTTCAAATAAATAACATTTATTCATTTATTTGATACCAGTGGTGGCTTCAGCATAAATTCTGGAGCCACCACTGGTGTCAAATTAAGTTTTTTTGTGGGCCATTAAGGAAAAAATTTAATACAAAACATTAATCAACAATATTACTATATAAGCTACTATAATTATGCTTTATTGAAAAATTACAAAAATAGTATTGCATATACAGTATTTTATTATAAAATTAATTATTAATGTGATAAATATAATTTTTTTTTATAAAAATAGATTTTGTAGATTTTTCCAAATTGCATTTATTTAAAAAACTGTAACTATGCCAGCTATGAAAGATAAATTCCACTGTTACTTGATTACAAGAAATGATTACTATTAATAATATTTTGTCCATCTTACTTACTACTAAATAAAACTTAAATGGAATATGCCACGAGTTTTTTCATTGGACATACTATACTTATACTCATAGTACAGGGGTGTTCAACCTGTCAATTGCAGAGCGATTTTTGGTCAATCTCTTGTTTATTTCTCCTTGCAAATTTAATTAAAACTGAAAATATAATAATTTTTCATTATTTTTTAATTCTCTTTAAGTATATTACTATTGTTTGTTTATTTTTCATTAAAATTGTGAAATCAATCATTTTCTTATCATTTGGAAATATACACATGAAAAGTTTCCAATATTAACTCTGATATTGTGCAAAAAATTTTGTCGTGTTTCAGATCGACATACTTGTCAGAATCTGCTTTTTCAAATATGAATGAAGAAACCAAATCAAGAAACCAAATTACAAATCATCATTTGGATGATTGTCTGCCATTGGCCACTTCTTCATATCAACCTGACTATGAAAATATTGCCAGTTCCAAACAATGCCAAATTTCACATTAACTTTTTTAATCAAACAGCATTTCCTGTAATTTACGAGTTTGTAATCAATCTGTTGTTTTTTCTAATTTTGGTTTCCAAAATAGAGAAATAAATATTTTATTCCAATATATTTGTTGTGTTAATATAAAAGTGATAAATAAATTTTTAAACATACAAATAAAGTTTTCAGCTTCTTTAAAGTTTTTACGGCTAGGAGAATGGGTCCTTGGAAGTGAGTAAGCGCATTTAACTGCATAGTTGTACGTAATCAGATATCAGGTTGAAGGAACGTGATCTATATAACAGAGTAGATGGCTGAATAACTTAATATAGAAAAGTAGCTCGCATAGTAAAAAAGGTTGAACACCCAAAGGTTATTACTGATATATATATAATAAAGACTAATCATACTTTTGAATAAAAATGTCCAATATAATTTAATTTTAGCGGAAATTTATAAATATTGCAAAATTACCAGATTGAAATTAGAATGCAAAAAAAAAAAAAAAAGAAAATTATAAATTAAAAATGATCAATGAGAATTTTTTTAACTATGAACTTCACTACATTAAATGTCTATTAAATATAAATTATTAAATAAACTTAGAATTTTTTATTCTTCTAAATAGATTTATTGCTAGTAATAAATAAGTTTTATCTATATTAAAATTGATGATATTGCAAAAGTTAATGCGATTAGTATGTTAAAATAAATTTATAGCTAACTCCACCTGTCTTGCAAATTCATTGAAAAAAGTAATAATGTTTATAAATACAAATTCTTATTGGTTTACTATAGAGAAAGATTCAGATATAAAAGTAACACAAAAAAATAATTTTTTAGTAATTTATTCTTTAACAATTTATCAATATTGGAATTCAGGTAAGTAAAAAAAAAATAGTAAGAATATATTTATTCAGTTTAATTTTATTAAATATGATTAAAAATATAGATATTCTCGAAATACTGTAGTATCAATTTTAATCTTTAATCTTTAATATACAACTTCAATCAAATAATGCCTCGCAGCATACACTGATTGGTTTTTAAAATATACACAATATAAATTTCATAAAGAGAAGCAGTAAAAGTGGAAAAATATTCCATTCATATTAAATTTAACCCGGTAACGAGTCTGTATGGAGCGTATATGTAACCAACTCTTATTTTGAACTCTATCAGATTTTGACAATTTCTGTTATGCGCTTATTATCAATGCAGTCTATATAATGAACCATTTTAATTCGATTTAATGGACACCTTATAAGAAAGAAAGTTTCTAATAAAACGCGTTTGGACTACATATTTTACAATATATTCGCACTCTGTCAATAACCGACATTAAATAGACCAACATTTCTCCATGTAAACGATATATTTAATCAGGATAATTTGCTAAATTTTGGAATAATTTTAAACGCGTAAGAAATATTTATTTATCTCATTTCAAACTTCCAGCCAACAATTTCGATTGAATTGGAAGAACGATGACACCGAATGAATTTATTCAAATTATGCTCACTTTTGTCACGAAGTCGGTTATTGACAGAGTGCGAATTCAAAGTTTTCTCCGTTAAGCTATGTCGTAATAAATTTCAAATAACGAAACTATTTATCAGTATTCAAATTTAATCCGTTCATGCAGAATTTCAAAGTTTTAACAATGTGGTTTTGCTGAGTGAAAGCTTGACCAGCTGTGGAAGCTCTACTCTTTCTTAGAAAGTCAATTTAATGCATATAACCATTTCTGGGTGGTGTTGTCATGCTTCACTTTTGATACATCCTAATATTGAAGTCCAGATATCGTGGAATAATTCTTTAAGAATGATATGGAGTATTACGGCAGGGAAACACCATCTGTGCCATAAAATTTTCCTTCCTTTCTAGTTTGGTTTGCATCCTTAAGAAAGGCGAGAAAAAGCTCTCTTATAAGTTATATACAGTATAACTATAGTTCAGAATATATATAATATTTTCTGATCAATGCTAGCAACATCTCGAGAATTTTCTATCTTGATATTTTTCTTTTTTGATGATCATACATTGGATTTATTCTGCAGGAAATTCTGTTTAATATTCATAATAATGAAAAATCCTTTCGATTGCTTAGCTGAAAAAGTTAAAGACAAAATTAAATTTTATAAATGTTATAAATTTTAGTTATTGTCGATTCTAAAAACAGTTACAGAACTAAAACAACAAATTTCTTCTTTTAAATTATGACACAGATTTACTTTTTATATTCGATAAGCTAGAGAAAATATTTGTCAAGATAGATATAAACTCCAAATGTCATAATGAGAGAACATATAACCAATATTTTTATAGATTCGATAAGATATTACAGGAAATAGATACTTGATTAAGAAGAACTATTGTTTCACTTAGAAATTTTATACCATTTATATAATTACAAAAGTTAAAAATTTATCAGTGCTAAATTTTAATGTTTTTGAAGGTTTCAAAGAATTGGATCCAACGATTTTTCGGAAACTAAATACAGTATTGATTCAATTATTATCTATCGTTAAGCTGACATGCTTGAGACTAATTTCTTAGTACCAGCAAAATTAAGGGAAATAATTATTTTAATCTTCTTTAGTTGGCTGGCTATCTGTTCGAGCCTTCTTAGCCTAAAGTGGTTATTCGGTCACCATTTTGCTATATAATTAGGTTTGGTTCCCCGCAGATTCAACACTCGTGGGATGCATTATGTCAACACCTCTCGAAAACCGTGACAAACATCTGCCCAAGTCCCAGCTTTACTATACTCTAAGGAATAAGTGACTCTAGGCTGCTTTATCTCGTACAATTAATATTAAAGCAAATAGGAATAATTGACGAGTGCTATCATCCATAAATAGGCAATTTAATCTACTTTTTAGTAAGCCGCTGCCAAAATGTTACAAGATTTGCTCTTCGTCCGCAACTGGTAAATAATTATCAAGAGATTTGCATTATAAAACACACTGATGATAAGTAACTTATCTCCATATTCTAACATCTCATAAATTATTACATCGAATAAAGAGAATTTTTATAGATAATTAATATATAATTCAAAGAAGTTAGTAAATTATCTTGTAATTTTCTATATTAACCATTTGTTTCGAATATTACAAGTTGTTTATATGGCATAAACGCTGCTAATAATTTTATAGTAGAATATAAAACGTTATAAAGTGATAGTGGCCAGACTGAGAGATACTTAACCATATTTAATTTTCACACTTAATATTTACTTGATATAGAATGTATAACATTATTTATTCTGGAAGGATAATTGTAAAATTCTAAAGGAAAGCATAAATATTGTATTATCGATACAAATGAATAAATTTAAACAGGATATTAATGTCAAGAAGAAGACTCAAAGACATGTTTTAATAAACTGCTTCCTCGTTCGAATCGATAATTTCCCTAGACAAGAGTTAACTAATATCCCCATCTATATGCACATATCATCTATTAAATTCTAGAAGGGAAATTTTATTAACTTTGAATTTTTAATTTTACAGAATTTCAAAATTGTATACATTGCATTATTGTGAGTTTTATTAAAATTTGCTACCGTTTCCGTGATTATATTTGAATATTATATGGGGACTTCATCGGATTTATTAATAATTTTAAACCTAGACAAATGTTTAAAATTTAACAGTTATGAAAGTTTTAAAATCCAAATTATTTTAAGAAATATTTAATAAAAATTTACCTTTGTCGATGTTACCATAGAATTTCATATTTAATAGTAACTTAATAATAATGACGAGAAGATGTTTTACTAATTACAGTAATTAATATTGTAAAATATTTTTGAAAGAATTTAAATTTTTATTTTTGATTTTATCAGCATTAATTTTTCAACAAATGGAATTCCTATAAACTCCTACATGGAATGTACAAAACAGAGTCTCCATATTAATAATTATCCATTTAATCTGTATGTAAAGGGATGAATTACGATACTTTTATGCGTAGTGAATCCTCTTCAACCCAATTCTAATCGGCATTATATTCAGAAATTATCGATTGGACCAGGCAGTGCTTTAATTATGACATTAAAAATGAATTTCTACCAAAGTTATTGTCTGTATCTTTCTTAGTTTTCTCATTTTGTTTGGATTTGTTTCTGAGGCGATTCGCGTTGTCTGCTGAATGGTTTAAAGAATAAAAACTGCTTCGACAGAGAATAAGCTAAAGCGAATTTTATAAAGTGCTGCGTATTTTTCGCATTACGTAGCCTCGACTAAAGATAAAATTGAAAATATCGGATTAAGGGCAGACATACACGATGGAAATCGCATGTTTAATTAGGGCATCTCGTCGGAATTATTAGAGAGCGTGTAGCAGACAATGACTTATTGGTATTTGGACATCTTCCTCTATTAAAGATATTAATAGCCACAGCTAATAAAGTTATAAATGTCACCTATTCATTCGGTATCTCGGTTGAACCAAAATCAATCTTGAGCTTGGTCATATGAGCAACGAAACCTTTACAGAATGACGGTTAATTGCTAAATACAACGTTTATGTTTGTGTCATTTCCTCCAATCGTTAAGTAATGGATGATGATGAGACAGCGCAAGATATCTAGTAAAGTTCGGCCAAGTTCCGATAATTTTTTATTTTCCATTTTGTCGATAATGAGACAAAATTACAATCGAAATCCCTATTTATCCTTTAAACAAACTGCGAGATTTCGACCTCCGAGTGTAGAAGAAAAAGAGCTAGAGCTATCTCTTTTTCTTCAGATTTTGTGTTGGTGGCCGAAAGTACTGGAAAAAGAAAGGATGGAATAAAAATATCCTTTATTATCTAAAACAACATAAAAAGCATTTTTAGGCGTTTTGTTACAATTTTTTCGAAAGAGTTCCAGAAAACTTTAAGTGCTATTTCTCTTTTCTGAAAATTTATCAAAATGAAAGTGGGTACTTTTGTTCGACGACTATTTTTGTAGAAATCATTCTATATTTATCCAGTCAGTAAATTTTATTTTGAATTACTATCTCGGATAATTTGATTTATTAAGCATAAAATGAAAAAAATATGAAGCAACAGAAAACCCGCAGGCATTACCATCGAATATAATTTTATTATGCAAAATATTTCATTATATTTGTAGAAAAAAATATCCATCTAAACGACATACTTCTAGTTTATTAATTAAATTTTATTATTTATTTTAAACAGATTCCCTCTAGAATCATTTGTAAATATTCGCTTTTGGTTAAATCGACTTTTCCTTTGTTCTGTTAGATTGGGCTAAGAAAACAAATAAAAATATATTTCGAATATTAATTTCGTCGTGAGACAAACAATGCTGCCAAAAGCGTGGTTAATTATTTAATTAAAAACTAGAACTTTTTATGCGAAATTTTTTCCTGGAAAAAGAATTTTTTAGTGATTTATCGGTAGATCCGCCGCAGGACGAAAATTATGCGGCGCTTAAAACCTCCCAAATCAAATAAAATTTTGGTTAGCGCATTCTTAAGTGTTTAATGAGGACCATAATAATCTGGTGGTAAATTTGATAAGCAGATTTCATCCCGAGCAAAAATCTTTTTTTTTTTGTCGGCTACATAATTTTGCTAGGATGTAGACAACATATTTTTAATAAGGTGAAACACAAGCTGCACGTTATTAACATTTTTCGAAGTAACCGTAAAGTAAAATCGCCGTTAATATTTGCCAGAATTCCATTCTACCGACGCTAATAATGGGCATTATTTAAAAAGTTCAACACGGCTTAATGAATTTTCATTAAATTTCATCCGAAATTAGAAGTTACTTGGCCAAGCGATTTAAAAATTAGAACGTATTAAGGCAGTCGCTCAGAAACTTAAATGAAGTAAATTATTGAAGAGGCGCTGCCAGGTAAAGGTCAAAGGTAAATTGAATTAATGCTAAACGCAAATTTTTAAGAATCCAATTTGGACTAGATGTAGCTCTGTTGGTAAAAATACGGCCTAGATACTAATTATAAACTTTTAATTTTCTTTCTAGTAACGATTTACATTGGCACTAAATGTTTAAATGACATTTCTTCTAATTTTTAAATTTGCCAAGGCAAATTTAAAAATTAGAAGAAATGTTTTTCGTACGAATTCTCCGCAGAAATGGTGCAAATGGGATTTGATCACGATAAGAATACAATGGATGATGACCTTTGGCGACGTAATGATAGTCTTACCATTTACTATCACTCGACTCGACTCGATACAACATCGTCTTAATCTTATCAATGGAATGGACACCAATTAGACTAACTTTCATTATCTAAGTATAGACATCGGCGTATTCGGAAGACTAGATCTCCAGGGAATGCAGGCTGCAGGTGATCACAAACTAGACGTTTCCTCGACTTAAGTAGGATCTATGGGAGAAATGTTGATGGAAGTTTGATGAGCTCTAGTTGGGCAGAAGCTTTTATGCCTTTTCTTTCTTGCCATTTGGGATCCTACGTGCAATCTCCCGAACATTGATCACCCAAGGAATACAATTTTTACATTTATCTGGTTAGGTAACGAAAACTGTTTCATTTTGCGTGCCGAAGACGTCGACTGGCGTAAATATTTCTCTATCAAATACCAATCGGATGCGCGCTGCTCCATGATTAATTGGCTAATGAATGGAAATTTTAATGGATTTTATAAAAGAAAGATGGTTATTTAAGGAAATAGTTTCATCGATCGGCCCTAACATATTTGTATCTTCGAAGTAAATTTAATCAAAACACTGTTCTAACAACAATTAAACCGTTTTCTTATCCATTTTCGGACACGAGGGCGCTGACCTCGACTAGTAAAATCCGTTTAAAGAAGTATTTATCTACGCCCGGCGCTTTTTGTACCTAAAATGAGAAAATTTCATTTAAAACGAAAAAGACAGGCCGACGAAAGTATCTTCAAATTTGAATTATAATAAAAGTTTTTTAATAGCGACTCCGGTTCTGGCAATTTAATTATTGAAAAAGAATGGAATAGAAGACGAACGAAACAAAATGTAAAAAAGAAAAAAAATTATAGAGAAGAAAGAAAATTCCGAAGCGAAAATGCCAAGTTGAGAAATGACGGATCTCGAAGACCTTTAGAAATAGCGAAGAGCGAGTGATACAGTCATCGATACTTCATAACTGCTATAATGGAAAAAGACGCGAATAATTCCGAAGAGTCCAGAAGACGATCGAGAAATTCGAAAGATTAATAAATAAAAAATAAAGAAAACGACTTTTCATTATAGAAAAATTTTCTAAACAACTTAAAACCCTTTAAGAAATAATAATAAAATTTCGACCAAAACCGTTGCCTATACTAAGACGGTACTTAATGAAGCAATTAGTCGAATTACTTACATTATTCTACAATTTTCGAGTCGGAATTACAGGACCAGAAACACTTTTAGCAAAATAACTATTAAAAATATAAATTGTCCAAGAAATTTCGTTTAATAATTATAAAGTTGGGCAGACAATGCGGCATTAGTGGTGATAAATTTTCTGGACGTTTTTAAAGGTGAAAAAGAAACGGTAGCGGCATAAGTTTTGAAAATAAGAGATTGGTGACGAATAAAAATGACCGTATCGAAAAAAAGCCGAACTGCAGTGGCCAACCAGAAAGGAAAAGGAATTTTTAAAGAGAACGGATGCTTTTTAAAATTCTTTGGAGGTTTGAATTAAATATGCATAAATTCTGTCCCGGCTTCCAATCGAGAGCGGCTAATTGTCAATCTAAATTCCAGTTTGTAATTATATTTTTAATCTGTCTTATCCGACATTTTTTAATACGAGAAGTAATTAACCACTAAGAAGAGAGAGGAAATAAATTCGTCTAGTCTTTGCCTCCTTCAAAAATTGAAAATAATTTACGGAATTATAATTAATTATTAATTTTATTTTTTATATTCCGAAAAAGAACATGCCATTTTTAATGCGTCCAGATATTTGTGTAACTGGCGTTTAAGATAGAACCGTCTTAATGGAGAAAAATCTCATTAATCTAGTTTATTTAGAAATTTCGGCCGTAAAACAATTTTCGAATTCTGTTCAAAGTTTTATAAGAAAGAACCTATCAAATATTATTAAAACGGGAAAAACAACAAATCTTTTTTTTTTCTTTGCTTTCCTCGTTGTCTATCAAACTCGCCTATGGTCTGTTAGGCAAGAAAGAAAGAGGAAAAGTTTTCTAACAAGTTCTCCACCAAGAAATGATACCATCGGGGCAACTACCCGAGGAAATAAAAATCTATCTTCCACTAAAAATAAGGTTAAATTAGCGGCACGTACAAATTTCATTTAGCCACATGCCAAAAGTCAATTAGTCTGCAGGATTTAACACAAAATTGTGCAGTAAAACATTCGTTTTCTTTTTCAGAAATATTGTGTGCAGTAGCCGACAATAAATGAAAATTAATGCGTTCTGTACCCACCTATAATTGTTTATTTTCCCCATCATATTTGCCAACAACCATGTTATCGATTGCGCCGAGGATTTAAATTCAATTTTCTGCCTCGAATTTAATTAATATTCAAATAAAATTTTAGCAATTACAATAATTCCTCCAGTCTATTTGTCAAAATATTCTTCATTAAAAATTGAACTGGGATGGCCTGGTTTTCGGAAGACCGTAAATTCTCCAAGTTACAAATGTTGGCTACCCAAGTAACGCTGTTAGTTGTCGGCTCCCGTTTGCATTTTGAAATTCCTTTCATTTTATAAAGTAATATTTCCTTCCGTGGCTGCATCTCGATTGTCTTATATTTATTACCCACATATAAATAAACCACGGTCGAAAATTTCCTGGATATCTAAGAAAATGCCTTTCTATTGTTCGTATATTTCTTTCAAAGCGAAAGTTAACAACGCCAAAAATTCGATTCGATTAAGAATATTAAAACAATCGCTTATTTCGCAGCAAACAGAGAAAAATAAAAATCAAAGTAATAATTTATCATCTAGATTTCGTCCACGAAAAGCGGATTTTTTTTTTTTGTTTGTTTGTTTTTGAGAAAAATTGCTGAGGTCTGGTAGTTCCGCATTAAATTATTGTATCTCAGTGACGAAAGAAAACAAACGAGAGACCTCAAAATTATAGAGCATTTTATAATGAGCAACGGCTGAATTGAGATTTTTTAGACAATTTTACTCGCCTGGAGATTAAAAATAAAGCGTTCTTAAGTTCATTAATGAAAGAAGTCGAGTGTGTACACGTAGCAGCCTGAGAGATGCTGAATATTTCATGGAGTCGACAGAAATCAATGTGTCACGGAGACAGCCTTATTTGTCTATCGGTTACTGCTCACAATGGATAATTCCGAAAGAAAACACTGGATTTATTAATACGGTTTGGCCAGTTGTGTATCAATAATGTAATTTATAAGCTGGCAGCTGACGCTGTACTGTCATCGTCGTCTCCCAGGAACGTCTTGACATTATGAAGAATGATTATTTAGCCGCACACGATGAGAATTTCGGAATGTTCGACATCCGACTTTGTTCACAGATGCTATCCGTTACTAGAATAGAAGCGTAGATTGAATGATGCGTAGAAAAAAAAGAAATTAAAGACAAAAAATTCACTCTAAGTACCCGATAATACTCCCGATAATCTGACGAAAATCAATGGGAATTCTGATTAAGTTTTATCTATTTGGAGTTTCGAAAATCAGAATTCTCATTTTTTATACGCAACCGTCTCCAATATACTAGTGTTTTGTTTACGTTACCGTATTTAAATTTGTTTTAGACGAATAGAGAGCGACTCTATTCCTCTTTTATGACAGTAAATTTTAAAAATAAGGAAACGATATTCTCGGTTATAAACTTAAAAGTTTTTAAATTGAAAAATTGATTTTTAAAAATAAGTTGAATTAATATAATAATTCATGTATTACTTGCGCATAAATTAAATGCACGAACTAAAACTATAGTATTCTTTTGCCGTATTTGTTTCTGATATATAATAAGTTCGATTAAATTATGTTTAATCTTTACATGATTATAAACAAATAGATGAATGGACTGATAAGAAACTAATTCGATAATTATTTATTAATCGGTTTTCATTTTTGGGTCAGATATTTATTTAGATTAAATAAGTACTTGCCTTTATTTAAAATGAGATAAGCTCCTCGACTGTTCATCTTCTTTTGTTTAATCTATATTTAAACTTTAATTCTATTATTATTTCCCATTAAATTAGATAAAGAAAGTTGAAATATCATTTGAATAATTTCGAATTTAAATTTTCTTCCGATAATTTTAGAAACGTCTGGATTTATACAATTAAAAATGATAAAAATGTTTTCATTTTTAATAACTAATGATATTTTGCTTTCTGTTCATAAAAAAAAAGCGCGTGAAGTAAATCCTCATCTTGGGTTTTGAAAAATCCAAGGCTGTTAAATGTCTTATATGTTGAGATTAGATAAACCATTGCTAGGAATTACACTTTTTGGCAAAAAAAAAAAAAAAAGAAAATAAAACGATTCTTATATTTTTCGTTGGAAATGTAAATTTTCCGCATAAAAATATTTCATTTTTTTATGTATTGTCGAGTTGTTTACTCGGAAAAAGAAGCGAGTAGTATCAACTATCGCTATTGAACAAAACATACGCTTTATCAGACTAACCAATATGTTCGGCACTTAAATGAGTCAATATCTAGTTTCCGATTCACTGCAATTGTTACGTCGATATAGAAGTTGTAAATGGGTCTTGATGGTACTCTCTTTGGTGGGCCATTGTTAGATACGAAAGTTACCCAAATAAATCTTCTTTATCGCTGGCTTTCTATGATAAAAAAATATTCATATTCACCAACAAGATATCTTTAGCTAAACGTTTCGTCAAAGAACTTCAAATATAATTTTATAGATACTTTTGGATAAGAATTTATTTTAAAAATAAATATTTTACCAATAAATCTGCAATACATATAAATAATAAAGATTAATAATCTATATAGATAATGGGAAAATTTGTTATTGCGATGGAAACTCGCACTTTGCTTTCAAAATTATTTAACAAATACCTTACACTTACGTTGAATTTATTATTATTATTTTATGCACGACTAATGAGAGCTGGAGACACGGCTGTATCTTTATTTTCGAAGTTTCGTGTTTTATATATATTATTAACAAATAAAAAACCCGATTAGCATTTTGATAATTAAAATGCTTAAAACTCGGATGATAGCTCGATGTTTAAAGCTAAAAATATTTAAAGTTATTATTATTATTGAGTTATTTAAAATAATAAGCGCGCAACATTATTAATCGAAAAATATTCATATTCCTATATAAGGTTGAAAGGTGGGAGGATTTCGATTTTAATTTGGAAAAAATCGGTAGCATTCTTGAAATAAGCGCTAACAATTTTTCAAAATGTTTCCTGCCAATCGATATTCTAGCGTAAATGTTTTTAACTCCTACATTACTGATTCAATGGAAATGGGATATTATTTTTAATTTTAAATCTTCGGAGATTCTCAATGGTGGGTAGTTCGGATGAAAATCACAAAAGATAATCAATAATTAAATGGTATTAAATTATTAATTAGGCATTTTCGAGCCAGTTGAAATTCTTTATCCGGTTTGTGCATTTAGAATCGCAATTCTGGCCACAAATCTGCAGGTCCTGTTTTTGAATCTGGTCGTTTCGGCACGGGCTATATTAATGGAATATAGATTAAAGATTAGCTATGTTGGTTCTTCTCTCGGCCAATATTATCATTGGAAGGAAATTCAATCAAATGTATTAAAAATAGGGTTTGTCGAAAATAATGCTTATTATCGAAGTAATATTATCATTATCTATTACGGATTTTGATTATTTTCAATGTAAATTGAAATAAGCGAAAGACGGCACCGTCGATCGATCCATCCTTATTAACTGGTTCTTTCTGGAAAATTTATAGTTGCGCAGACAAGTATAATAATCGCTTTTACTAATATAAAGATTTTGCGTAATTTATACTAGAAACGATAGATAACTTAACCTATCCTAAATATTTAATAAGGAGTAACAAGATACACAAATGATATTAATTGTTTTTATAACCTGTTTTTATAAATTAATTCATTTATTTTTCATGCGATGTATGGAAAAATATTTACTGCGTTAAAGATGACAAATAAATGGAAAACAATCGATATTTATGCCAACATTAGCAACTTTTATAGATTATCAATCGCTTTGTTCCAATCACGCGGGACACGATAGACGAAATATAAAGAATTTCTGTAAGGGCCATTTTCGGGAAAACCAGGCAGAACGGAAATTTTGAAATGCTTGGATATTGTACTACCATTACGGAACAATTTCTACTCTGTCCTATATAATATATAAACCTGTATGAATTTCTCATTTTGAAATAATTATGAGAAACGCTTTAAATGATATTTAGTTTCATATATTGGACAGAAAGAAAAACGGGTGTCAACGGGTGATGGAATGGCAAAGAGACTGCTTTTTTCTATCTTCTGTTTGACACCGCTTTCCTATAGCTAATTACTAAGCGATGGGGCTAAGTCACCATATGGCAGTGGGTAGGATGGAAACGGGATGGCCAGTCCGAATTCTTCCGAAAACCATCTGCGGGTGTGGGATCCCGAATCCATCCAGGGGCCTATCCATGGCCCGACTACGTGTCCAGCTGGCCCAAAGAAATTTATTAAAAAAGGATGAAGGGAAATAAACGCTAAATAGTATTTATGATACTGTAACTATTTCTGTTGGTGAATAAAAAACACATATAGACCGTACCTCGATAAGTATTTTAAAAAATTCCGATCGTTTATAATTTACAAATTTATATTCCTCTAATATAAGTTTGTAAATTACCAAGGGAAATTATTTTGTTGGTCGCTGTAAATATTCGAGTTCTGGCAATAATTTAATGAATGAAAGTGGGGGAAAAAGTTATTTTAAAATTAACAGTTTGTATATCTTTTTAAAAGTAACTAATAAAATTATTTCTTAACATTAGTTAACTCGAAATACGCTAACAAATTGAAAAAAGCTTTTTTAAACAAAATTTCAGAAAATCAAAGAATATTTCCATAATATTATTATTGTACAAAATGTAACGCATCATAAAATAATCATTCCTCACGCTGTTTTGAATCATAAAAGAATATTCGATTTTAAGAATATTCTTTTATGATTCTTTTATTATTTTAACTGAAATTGTAGACTACACCTAGTACAGTTTATCTTTAAGTGAAGATTGTATTAATTTATTTCTAATTTTGTCACCATTTTTTTATCCGTAATGTCAATTATCTGATCGGTAAAGATACCGTACGGATCATTGTATAATTTAACATTCGCTACCTATTACGTCAGTTTTCTTTTATCGATAATCATCGGTTCTCATAACTTTAGCCACTTTTAACATTTTTAATAATGAATTTCGAGTTACAATTTGCATTAAAATACTGGATTATTTTGTTTGTATTTTAATAAAAAATAACGTTAAATGCCAAAATATCGAAATAACCATATGACATTTAATATCCTATTAAAAAGAAAATTGCTTATTCTAAACTATGCCTATTAGGAGCACGAGTCGCTATACTGGCCACGATTTTCCATTGTTATATATAATAATAGAATACTGTATATGTTACAGTAGTAGGTTTACTAGTTACTTACAACTACTCATTATTATAACCATGGCTTACATTAG
>WUQG02285719.1:0-19643 GCA_011317285.2 Androctonus mauritanicus | reverse complement strand
ACTTTACGAATTTTTTTCTGGAGTTTGCTTGAGTATTGCGTCGAATGGCTGGCCCAGTGAACTTTATTAGTGGAGTTTGCACGTACAAATTTTTTCGTCAAAATCGACGAGTCACGAGTCATGGAGTCTCCTTGTTAGTTCAGTTTTTTCGCATGCAAAGATCAAAAGTTTTACGAGCATGGAATCATACTACAGAAAGATGGGAAAATGTGTTGGACCATTTTGGTCCAACACATTTTCCCTTCTTTCTGTAGTATGATTCCATTTACATTGTATTTTCCCATCTTTGTGTAGTACACATCAAAATGTGTTGGACCATTTTGGTCCAACACATTTTCCCATCATTTTTTATTTATTCAATATATAATTGAATAAAATATTTGTATACTATAAAAAAAATTGTCGTTCACTTTTATGAAAAACGAAATTACTTTCCAAACAACTCTATAAAAATTTAAAATATTAAACTAGAAATATATGAAATAATTATTCAGAAATATTTTTTAAAAATTATATTTCTTAAATTTAGAATTTATTGAAAATTATCTGTTGAATTAAATAATGAATGGCTTCATTGTTTTAATTAATGATGCTGAGACTCAAGCTAGTTTTGTAGCTCAATAGGATTTATTACATTCATAATAATGTATTATTTTTTATTCTGACATTAATTTTTTAAATAAAAGAAAATGAGTGCAGTTTAATAAAAAATTTCCATTATTTTAAATTACAGTAATATTCTTTCATTCTATTAAATTATATAGAATATTATCAGTTTTCTAATACGATAGAAGAATTGTATGCTTTAAATTTTTTTTATTCTCTTTTGCAAATATACAACACAGGATTAACTATATAATACTTTAATGCTACAGTATGAATATATATTACATAATTTGGAAATCAGAGTAAAGAGCAGAAGTGCAGTATGAAAATCTTTGTAGAATTATTTATTGTTAGGAAATTTATTTTAGGATATCAATTACATGTTGATATTTTTGAATATTGAGAGATTGGCAGTCTAAAATGTCAGCATTATCATCATAGAAATCAGTAAGATAAAAAATTACTCATAGTATGAGAGAGAGAAATCTAATTGTGATCAATTTCACAATGGAATTTTTAGTTTCAAAAATCAGCAGGCACTTAATTTTTTTATGTTAATAAAAATTTAAGATATAACAATTTTTTAATAATAAACTTAGATATAACATTAAAATTAGGGATTCTGTTTTCAGCAATGCAATTTGACAGCAGTAAAATTAAAGGCTAATAAAATCAATAGTTTATGATTACACAGGTTTATGATTTATTTATCTAAAGAAATGAAAACATAGCCTTTAAAATTAACCAAATTATAATAAAAAAGACATTATTTATGCCATATAAATGTTAAAGAATTTTTATTCTTCACACATCAAAAATATATTGGTGAAAGGATCATTTACAATATGTATTATTCTTTGGTTTAACATTTCCTTTATTACTAATGATATAAATTGATGAAACAACTAAATTCTATTTTTTTTTGATAGTTAAAAATATCTGTTTTAATAGAATTTCATATGCTGAGTTATTATTTTCTAAGACAATTTTTATGGAACATTAATTTTCTATAGATGAAATATGTATATATTACATACTTTTGAAATTAACATGAAAAATCTTTTAAAATGAAAATTTGTACAGCAGAGAGAAAATTTGGTCCTTTAGGTCTCGGCAGGACAGGACTATATGAAAAAAAAGGGGGCTTGAGAAATTTCTATATCAATGCTGAACAATATCTCTATCAAGTCTCTAGATATTTCTCTTCATTTCTAGATAAAAATAAATATGCATACCGCACACTGTATATAAAAAGCTGTATGAATTGTACAGATTAAAAATCAAATATATTAAGTTCAATTTTCAAATTTTTATTAAAAATGTTTTCTAAAATTTAATGTAAACTAAAACATATTATTTTAACAGGTGGAACAACTGAACATAACCATTCAGACATTACAGTCAGCAATTGTTCAGTCGAGACGATCTCTTGATGAGGCCAGAAAAATGAATGAAAACTCTAATCAATCCAATCATGGTTCATTTGGACGTAAATCAGTTGGTAGTTTAATAATGGATGTGTGATTATATTTACTAAAATATAGATTCTAAATAGCAATACAAAATCAAAGCAATACGTTAAATATAAATTTTGACAAAAATATGAAATTTGGTATGTTTCGATGAAAAAAGTGAAATCAGAGTATTATGTTTCAGCAGTACAAAATTTCTTACTGTTTTAAAAGTTATTTTTAGCAATGTAAAAACATTTGAAAATAAACAATAAGTGATCTCATTATAAAAAAAAAATGAAACGTAAATTGGCCACACAATGAGCTTTTTACTATATTTATCTGTTTATTAAATTGTGAGATCATGCATCTGAAAATTTAATATTTTTAATTTACACTTAGTTCATAAGTGTTAAAACTTGAATAATTAGAATTAATTTGCTCACTTTTTAATGCTGTTATTTATTGTATTTAAGGTATATTGTATTATAATTAGTATGCAATTTTTTGAGTTAAATGTTGTAATTTGTTTGCAAATTGCTATTATAATCTCAGGGATTATCATATCATATAGCTTTTTAAGGAAATTATCTTTTAATTAAATGGTTAAAAATCATCAAAAACTTGAAGTAACTTTAAATTATTTAATTTCAAAACAGAGGAGGTTTGGTAAGAAATATATATAAATCTATGCATGTATATATATTGCAACCAGTATATATAATATTTATAGGTAAAAGAAATTTGTATATATATATGAAGTATAATATAAAGTATATAAAATAAACTTTATACACACAAAACTAAGGATTGTCAAAATGTCAAATGTTTATTATGTATATTTGAAATAGTTCTTTTGTCAATGCAACTAATGACAGCTGGATAGTTAATATATTATTATTAATACACTTGTATGTAGAAAAAGTAGTTTATGTATATTTTGACTGTGAATTTTTAGAATGAGAAACTTATATTCGTAAAATCCTGAATAATTCTTTTTATTACTACTATTAACAGTAATAAATATAATTATTTTCCAATTTTTAATTTTGATTCAGTTTTAAACATTTTTATATTATTAAGTGAAAATTTTTCTTCTTAAAATTATTTCTCGATATCACAATTTTTTTGATATAGTGAAATCTTATTACAGTGAAATTATCTCTAATTTCTATTCATTTTGTTTTATTTTATATAGTGCATAATTTTTTAAGATTAATGAATTCATTTTCATATAATATTGCTACAACGAATGCAACAATTTTCTTTATTTCAAATGTTTTGTAGTACAGTATTATAATTTTTTTACAATAGTGTTACAGGTATGCAATTTTTCTGATTAGAAAAAATTTAAAATATTAGCTTAATATGAAGCATTTGATATATGCACTATTTTTGAAATATAACTATTCCTATATAAAAACTGAAATATTTCTATTGCAAGATATATCTGATTATAATCTTGAAATATCTGATTATTAAAAATAGAATATTTTCAACTACAAAAGATGGTTTTACTAGGTTGTTAAGGTAGGAAAACATTAATAGTATATAATATTTGAACATTCCTTAAAATTATTGATGAATTTTTGCCTTTTTAACAAGAGAGGACAAGATGAAGAAAATAGTCATAATAAGGCAAATGGAATATAATGCAGTGCAAAATTATTGATGTTCCTATGAATCTGATTGACATAAATCGAATAAATTTCTAATTTAATCAAAAATTGTACTCATATAGATCAAAGATAGAATAAAATAATATAGTTTTATAAATACTAAAAGTATTTATACAAATTCATTGCTTAATGTTTTATATTTTAAAAGTTTAGATATCGAGTATTCCTAAAATTTTAATATAAATAAGCATTAAACTTAATTTAAATGTGTTATGCAAAATGAAATATTTAGCATTATATCTTCAAATATTATATGAAAAAAGTTATACGTTTTACAGTATTTTGAATTTTGCTGTAATAATATTTCACATCATTTTAAATTTAATTAAATATATGATTGTATTATTTAATAAATTTAATTTTAAAATATATCTTTATTAATTATTCTCATTCTTACTTTTTTAACCATTAAGAGGATAAAAAAGAAAAAGGGAAAAAATGCAATATTTCCATTTTTTACTGTAATATATCTAATTATTAATTGCATAAAAATGTTTTTGACACTTAAATTTTTATAATTCTATACAATCATGTACAGCTACCAATCAAAGGTAAATATAGAAAATGTGTTAATTTTTTTTATACTGTTTTTATTTAATTTATATTGAAATATCAAATTATTTTATAGTAGTTTGTATTGAAAAAATACCAGCTGTTTTTCATAGTGATTTTGACAAAATATATGAACTCAAAGTGAATCTATAAGATACTCATATTTTAGCACATATTAGCTAGCAATTTAACTTTAGCTAATTAGAGCTTAGAAACTTATAGTTAAACTGTAAGAAAATTTGTTTCATTGTAATTTAGTTACGAATAAAATTAAGCTTTAATGAAATTGTCTATTGTTCTGAATTCTTTTATTGTGATTTTATTATTTTAAATTATCTATTTTTATATTAAAAATAGATAATAAAATAAATAAAACAAATGAAAATATGCTGTTTACACGTATGTTTAAACTGTACGATTAATTGAATCCAATAATAAATACAGGTTATATTATTTTCCATGTATATTATTAATTTTAGTTCGTTTTAACTTTTCCTCCTGATACAATATCTTAATTCTGTTTTTTAGAAAGATTGATTTATAATAATATAAATCAAAAATTTGAATAAAAATAAATTATTTCTTTAAATATTTCTGCTATTATTTCTTACATAAAATTAAATCTTGGACAATTTTTTTGTGATAAATAACAATACAAATAATATTTTCTTTTTCATATTTACATGACCCACTGTTTAATATATCATACAATAACAACATGTTACACACCGTCAATGCAGCAGTGACTTGCGAACAGCAACAATGGGATTTTAAATCTTGCATTTGGCCTACATCTACGAATTATGTACATTATTAACATTTTGAAAAATTAAACTTTACAGAATTTCTATACATGATTAAATACAACATCAATTTTTAATATTATAATATATAGAATCTTAAATTTACAATTTTTTTTCTTTCAAAAAATAAATATGAAATCTCATAAAATTTTTCTAAAATTTTCTTGTTTTTTTTTTTTTAAGAGAAAATGTTATATTTTGTTAGTAAAAGTTATGATAAAAATAAGTAAGAAAATATTTAAATTTAAATTTCTTTCAAATAATTTTTGTTTAAATCTAAGATCTTTCTTTATATAAATAATCTTTCAGATCACGTTAATTTGTTTTTTAGGTAATACATCTTTATGATATCCTTTACGATCGGTAAGACATTTTTCAAATTTAAATTAAGTGTGTGTTTGTGTTTGTGTGTCTGTGCATATATATACATACATACATACATCATATATACATATATTAGAACTCTGATTATTTGGATTCCAATTAACTGAATTTAATGTTAACCACATCACTTTGATATTGTTGTCCTATCTCTCTCTGCCACAGCAATAATAAGGCAGCAATAATGCATTTTATGCTTGTTTGCCTTTGACTTTAGTTCAGTCTATACATAGTGTTGTACATGCCTATTGCATAAAATGTGTTATCATTATCGTTTTGGTGGTGTATTTTAGTGTAATAATTTTTTGTTTACAGAAAAATTTACTTAAATGGTTTTAAATTTTAAATCTTATTTATATAGATAGATGACAAATATAATTTTAAATAAAATTAATAAGTTTGATTATTTTTTTTTATATATATTGAAATTAAATAATTTTCTTTAATATATAACTAGTTATCTAGATTTTTTAATTATCTAAATTACATTCTTAATTACTTCAGATTATCAGAGTTCTATTATATATTATTATTTTTTTTGTATATTGCTGCTAACAAATTCCGAAACAATATTTAATTTTTGTGAATATATAACAGTCACACAACCCATCAAAGGATTATAAATTGAAAGGGAATGTTTTGTAATTTTTTAAATAAAAGATTTACATGAAATAAGTTAACAATGTTATCATCTTTGTGAAGTTCAATGGGGCATTTGACAAACTTGACTCATTTTACCCATTCTTTTACTGGTTTTTCTTCTTCTGGAGAATCTTCATTAGTGTAGCTGATGTAACGAATGGTTGTATCATTTAAAAGAAACTGGAAAAAAGTGATAAGAAAATATATTTTTTCTATTTTGTTATAAAATGACAAAAATATTCACAAAATTTATTTGTTATATCAAATTAATATTGTTTTTTAAAGATAAGAATCATTTGTTAGCAAAATATTTCAAATTTATATATTTTCTGGAGCGTAGATAGATAAAAAATTAAATAAAAGTCGTAATTATGAACATTTCTTGTAATTTCAAAGTATTCTTCAGGATTCACATTTAAACTGCACAAAAGATTGATGAAATTTTGATAATTTTTATCTTTTGTTGAAATATTATGAAAGTCCTAATATAAATCATATTTGTAGATGTCATTCTTTTTATGAAGTTGTAAAATCTATATAATTTTCATTAAAGCGATAAAAATATTCATTAATTTGATATATAATCCTTTGTTTATATTATTGATTTACAAATATTTTGAAACTTCTTACTAAGTCTAATGATTGTTTGTCTATCTATGCTGATCTATGATTTATATAATTCAATTTTCTCATTGAAAATTGGACTATAAAGAAGAATGATGAATCATTTTGTATCGATTGTCAAAAATGCAATCATATTATTTGAAAAAGTGATGAATGAATGCAATTCAACCACTCTTTTCTTAATTATTATTGTAATGATGTAATGTAATATCGTAGTACAAATATGAATAACAATTTTAAATTTTGCATTCAAAACAGAATACATTGGATGATTTGGTGTTAAATATTATATGTTATGCATCATTTAGTTCCATAGTTTTCATAGTAATGAGGAGTGATGAATAGCAACATTTATCTGTTTGCCTTCTGAATTGGCTCCAACATTGACACGAGGCGTGGGTATCAAATTAATATAATCCATATTTAATATTAATCCATAAATAATAATTAATTGTTGATAATTTTTGATGAAAATTATTTCTGATCACATGATTATTAAATAGGAAAATATGTTTCTTGTCTGAAAATAAGTAGTAATTTTCTGAAAAAATAGGATACAGTTAAAAATTATAGAATAGATAATTCTTGGCTTATTTTTATTTTTGAAAGATATATTAGAATGCACTCTTACGTTTATATATTGGAAGAAATGAGAAGAATACAAGACAATAAGAGAAAAAGTTATAAAGATCATACCAAAAGAAAGTGTGATATAACACTAAAGAAAAGATGGAATCTCTAGCTTACACGAGTCAAACATTTAGTGTATTCCTCATTATTATTCTTAAAATCAAAAGTCACAATGTAAGGAATAGTAAGATTTATAAACATTATTTTCATGATATATATATATATATATATATATAATATAACCTTTAAAATTTCAAATAAATATTTGTAGCACAGATTACAATAATAAACATCACAGAATCAATGCATCATCCAAATTGGAAAAGATTTAAAGTTGCTCAAACTCTCCAGTTTCCAATTGTTGCTTGAAATGAATCAACTCTTTCCACTATTCTTTATTTAGTAATTACTTTTAAAATGATAGCATATGCTAGCATGCACATATCACATTGCATTTTATTGTATGAAATGTAAATATACTTTATTATGACTAGCATAAAACCACACGCAACATTGAAGACTATTCATAAAATTAATTTATGTTGACTTTGCACCTTCCTCTCAATTTAAATAAATAAATAGCAATTTTTATATAATCAAATGCATTTATTGACTTCTTTACTTCAAAGGAAGTTGTACTACAGAAAAAAAATGCACACTGAAAAGTCTATAAAAGTTGTATAGCAAATTCTTATTACACAAAAAACTGATGAAAAATAAGAGAAAAATGATCTCAATATATTAATTTAACCATTTTTATAAATAAAAGAATAAATATGTTTTCATCTCGAAAGAAATAAATTGTTTATTAATTGGTTATCTTCGATTCTTTGATTATTACTAATATTATTCTATATAAGTTGTCACTTTTAGACTCTCAAATTTTAATCTGGGACAAGACAGACAAATTCTTAATAGAACAGGAATATGACTATTCGTAGACATTTGTGCATCAAGATCTAGATATGCATTTTGGATGATGGATGATTTTACATCCTTCATCAGTCTATTAGTGGTGTACAGGCGCTAGTTTAAAAAAAAAAATTTTAACAGTAAATTGAATGACAAACAATTTTCAGATTTAAAAAAGAAAATAGCATTACTCTATGATACTTGTTAATAAATGGGAAAATAGATTTCATGTTAAAAATTATAGAGAAGGTGTTTATTTCTCATTCCTATACACACTGGATGTTTTTATCCACTACAAAAAAAAAATTGTATTCAGTAAATATGTACTTCACTCTAGAATTAAGTATAATTAAATAATGTACACGACGGATATACGGAATAATATATCAACATTAAAATCTGAAAGGAGTTGTTTATAGCATCTGTTGTTCTTATAACTATCCATATATTGTGTCTACAATATAAGTGAGATAGGAAAAAAAAAACCACAAAAATTAGATTTAAAGAACACCAAGCAGCAATCTACCTAGGTTACTTCCCGTTATTACAGGTATTCCTCCTATAACACGGTAAGTAGATTCCTGAAAACTGTTGGATGAAATCGTGTTATACAAGACCTGGAGCCAATATAAAAAAGAAGAGTTACGTTCCAAAACTAATGAAAAACAAACAACTTTCTTTAATTCCACATAAGAAACTTAATTTCTATTATGAATATTAATAATACGAAGCATAAAGAAAGAAAAATATATATATAGGTAAGACCTTAAAAAAACAACATACAGTATATCAAACAAAGAGAAAGAAAAAAGTATACAGCCTATATAACACTCATTTAATAATTATATCTTCCTTACAAATTTAATTAAAACTGAAAACAATAATTTATCATTATTTTGTATTTTTTAATTCTCTAAGTGTATAGGTATTGTTTATTTTTCGTTAAAATTGTCAAATCAATAATTTTCTTATCATTTGGAAGTATACGCATGAAAACTTTCCAATATTAACCGATATGGCGCCAAAAATTCTGTGGTGTTGGGGATAGACATCTGGTCAGCATCCGCTTTTTCAAATAACAACGTCATAGAAAACCAAATTACAAATGATCATTTGGACGATTGTCACTTCTTCGCATCAACCTGAGGTATGAAAATATGGCCAACTCCCAACCGTGCTAAATTTCACATTAACATTTTTAATCAACCATTTCTTGTAAGTTACCAGTTTATAATTAATTCTGTTGTTTTTTCTAACTTGGGTTTTCTAAAATAGAGAAATAAATATTTTATTCCAATATATTTGTTGAATTAAAATAATTAAATTTTTAAATACATAAAATTTTAATTTCTTTAAAGTTTTTAAGGCTGGGAGAATGGTCCTCCGAAGTGAATCAGCCATTTAACTGCATAGTTGGACGTAATTAAATATCGAGTTAAAACCGGCTCCTTGAGTTGGGAGAAAGTGCCGAATAACTTATAGTATAGAAAAGTAGCTGACACAACAAAAAAGGTTGAGCACCACTATTATATAGGTTGTGTACTTTTCCTTTCGTTTTATTTTATGTATATTGTTTTTTTGAGCTCTTACCTATATATTTTTTCTTTCTTTATGTTTCGTGTTATTAATATTATTAATAAAAATTAAGTTTCTTATGTGGAATTAAAGTTATTCGCTTTTAATTGGTTTTGGAACGTAACTCTCCTCATATAACACGGTTTCACACCACAACACGATATTTTTAGGCATTTACCGCGTTATAGGAGGGATGCTTGTACAAAAAACGGATGAATTTAAGGAATTAATGTAACTAAAGTTTGATATAATCTCACACGCACGTACACTTAAGTAACAGTTAACATTCTCACGTATGTGGTCGACATAAATTATTCAACTCTGTTACAGTGGCAAAAACAATTTAAGTGTCGAAATTCTTTATTTGCCCGTCGCTACTCTGTACCGAAACAATTTTAAACCGAAACAGTAATGGCGTATTATATCCACCCGATTATCTCTCCTTACACTTTCGTTATAACGCTGATGAGAGAAAAATGCGAAAGGATACGTATCGATAATTGCGAAATCTTAATGGGTAAGAAGTTCATTAATCTTTAATCC
This sequence comes from Androctonus mauritanicus, assembly GCA_011317285.2. Classification (NCBI taxonomy): domain Eukaryota; kingdom Metazoa; phylum Arthropoda; class Arachnida; order Scorpiones; family Buthidae; genus Androctonus; species Androctonus mauritanicus. Next base: position 9,245 of record WUQG02285719.1, on the reverse strand, counting down.
AAGTGACAGTGATTCATTTAACCATAATAAGTTATGGCAAATTTTTAATTAAATAATTATTGAAATTGTCATAGCGCTACTGTTCTTGAAAAATTTTGTAAATTTATGACTGGGAGAAACTTTTATGTACAAGTAGCCATAAGTCGGAACTTTATCCGCCACCGTTCCAAGTTTAACAGTCACCAAAAGTTTTTAATTTTTAAGATTTATCGAAAAGTTTAAAGTTCAAATTTTAATGACAACTTATCTAATTATAAAGAACCACTTCCACCATTATCTCTAATATTAAAATATCAAAAAAATTATTATAATGTCAACTCTGGATTTTACCAACTCGTCAAATCGAAAATTCATAAATGGGAATGGTATTAATTAACATCAGTTCTATGGGAATTAATATTAATTCTATGGGTTTTCGGGACCAGTTTAATTGATAAAACGCGAGTCCACCGTAATTATCGTGTTTGTATTTTATGCGGATTTAAAACAAAACTTCATAAATTGTTAATTCTTATAACACACATTTTACATAACTGCATCGAACACAAGTATATACCCCGCTTAACATATTTTGGCAATAATTTGCCATCAATCCATATTTATTAGAATTCTTCTCGCTTTCGACCATTTGCCTGGTCGAAAGCGAAAAGAATTAGATAAACTATAGTTCATATTTATTATATTATAAATGTAATTTTTGGTAGTATTTTGTAACTAAGTTTTTTGTGTTTCTTAGTGACTATGTATCCGATGTCCTTACATTCCCGCTTCCAAAGTATTACATATGTTTATGTATTAATGCGCATGAGTTAAGAGCTTCGGTGAAGAGCGAGACGGCGCCATTTTCTAATATTGTCTCGGGTGACAAAATATCTAGATCCGGCGCTGCCATACACACTCGATGAGTACACTACATTTGGGACGGTGACTTTGTTTTTATACTTCATTACAATAAAAAAATTCATTTTTATAATAGGTGAAATAAAATACTAGTAGTATCCTCGATTCTAATACCAAGATTTCATTTTTTTTTTAATTTTGAAATCCGGATGCATTTATGACTAATGGCCAAACAAATTTTTTTTGTAATTAAGTGATACCCAACAGCGTGCGCGCCACCTAGGCGGAGCGAGAGGGCGTGGCGGAAAGATGCCGAGGCAATTAAGACTTTAGAAACGCTTTCAAAAAATTGATAGGCCCAAAAAAACATGAAAGTGGTTTTCTTATTTATTTTTTACACGCTGATATATGATAAATATGGTTTTATGCACACATTTATCATAAATGCGTTTTATAACCCGTAGAATTTTTCAGATTTATTTCGGTATTTCTTTCCAGAAAAAATTCGGTGTGAAGGGAGCGATTTTGATTCCATAAGCGCGACCAGAGAAAACAGTTTGGAAACCAATAACGTAATTTGAACAAACGGATCACGACTTAATCGTTTGGAAATAACAGGTTCCCCCCATAGTAATCATTATTGGAAGCGGATACAAGGTATTCAAATAACGAGACGAAATCAAAATAAATTTTGCCCCAATTAATGAAATGGAGCGCGCAACCAAATCTGGTGTCCCAGAAAAGCGCGTAATAATTATTATTTGCTTATCAGAACCATCGAAGATTGCTCAAACTCGATTGGAAGTATCCGAGATGGAGGTAGTACTGTACATTATCTTGCCATCCCCAATAGTCTGTCTGCAACATAGATGTATATACTGCGTTTATGTACACACATATATTTAAGAGCGGGCAAATCTTTAGCAAAACATTAAAATGTAACATTCCGGGTTATATTAATCTAAGTTATGAAATAATGCGCTATCTATACTTTATTTTATCATTTAATAGAGTAGAAATTTTCGAGTGTTTACTTTCGGGAAAATTTGTCACATTAATTTCTTTAAACGAATAAACTTTTTAAATAAATGCCAATCGCGATTTAAATTAATATTCTATAATACTTAAAAATTCAAAAAGTGTTGTAAATTGGCTAGACCTAAACAAGATGGCGGCGGACTTTGGATACCAAACATTCGTCCTTGGAAACGTAAGTCGAAATAGAAAGCGTTCCGTATTTTATTTTATTTTTTGCTATTAATATTTTAAATAAACTTTGTGTTTTATAATTGGACTGGTATAGTATTTTTATTCTAGACTTACGAAAATAATTTAAATAATTTTCCCTATCCATAATTCCGTTGATAAAAAATAGGAAAGAAGGGGAATTAGTGATGGGCAAACGATACTTTAGTTCGAGGTATTTCGAGATGATACGAAGTTCGATATTGTTCGAACTTTTTAGTGCGACTATGCACCGACTGGCGGAAAAAGAATGTAAATTTTAATTATATAATAAAATTTATTTGCTTTAACTATTTTATTAATTCTTATTATTTAATTATTATATGAATTGCGATAATGACTTTGACTGTTCAGATTAGTCACTGTTGGTTATATTATTAAAGTTTGATAATTTAAATATGAAACTAACACGTGTTAAAAAGAAGGTTCCGCTAGGTGGAAGACAACTCGAACTTTCTCGAGTTTTGACGTCATCCGTTCGAGCTGTTCGAACTGACTTGTGAGCTCAAGCACAACCTTAGCTATAGATCCGCTACTGGAGACACTCTAACAGCGTGTTAGAACATTGTAAATACTGTTTATTTTTAATCTGATCGAATCGAAATTTTTAGGGAACATTTAGTAGAGTAATAAACACACTTATATCAAATTTGATCGAACTCGGTTGAGAGATACGACCCGTAGAAGAGTTCATGATAAACGTTTGCCTATTCCTTTCATTTTAGCTCTATTGGAACAACATAAGGAATATCTACGTTTCAAATTTCTTCTAAATCTGGTTGAACGGTATTATCTATAGAGATATTTGTAGAGAAGAGAATTGTCCTCTTCTACATCTTTTAATTTTAAATCAATTGGGGCCAAAATTTTCGAAAGATTTTAATTGCCTATATTCCAAATTTGATCAAAAATAATTGAACAATGCGATATGTAGAGATGAATATGGAAAATGGCTCCTCCATTTCCTCCTTTATTTCGACCCGATGAGGCTGAAATTTTCAGGGCACCTCAAATAATCTAAAAAATATCTACATTCCAAATTTCATCGATATCGGATGAAGGACGTGTGACCTATAGAGGTCAGAAGAGAAGATTCCTGCTGAGGAGGAGAAAAAGTGGAAGAAGAAAAACAAACCGCTTTTTTGCCGTTTTAAAACTGCTCCAATTCTTTTATTAATTGGATTTGATGCTTCAAATTTGGTAGTCGCCGTATTATCGAATATTTTTCTCCAATAAAATTGTCAGGTTGATTATATCTAATTTAGAACGAAAGTTACAGTCAATTGAATTTTGTCCGTAATGACTACTCTAATAAGGATCAGTCAGTGACTACTGTACTTGACTTAGAGCAGGGGTCAAAGTGGTCAATATGGACTCCCCGAGATCGATAATAGAATATAGAGAATCGATAAACATCGAGGGGTCGTCGTAAGGGGGTCGATTAAACATATGAAATATCTATAACTTACGTGGCGGAAATTTTGTCATTTATGAACGACCCAAAATTATTATTATTTAAATACTGTATTTAGATTAATTTTTTAATTTATATACTAAATTAACTTTATATTGTTTTCTGTTATGTTGTAATAATACAATATTTCATTAAGAAATCGCGAAATTCCCCAAAAAAGTTTGTGGATCTCCAAATCACTGTCGTGCATCTTGATTAATTCATATAGAATCAACTACAATATATTATTACGGTGTAGGAATAACTTACGTGATCATTAATCTGTCTAACATTTAATAATACTAATGACATTTGATTAATGTTTTCGCTACGAGTCGAATTATACGAATTTTATCAAAATTAATGTCATCAGTCACACAGTAATTCACCGATTTATCCATAACTTAAGGAACTCGTTTCTGAAATCACTGCAAGGAAAAAAAACATATCGATGTCAACTTGGATCAGTTCTGAATATTTATGGAGTTACTACGGTTTAAATATTAAGAAACCATCGAGTAAACATGAATACGAAACAGAATAACAACAAAAATTCGCGAAACACACGTAGAAACCACGAAACCTGGATTCTGCTCTATGCCAGTGGCGTACCAAGGAGGGGCGGAGGGAGCGGACCGCCCCGGGCCTCTGATCAGGGGCCTCCGAAGAACCTTTTAAATATATGTACGTATACGTAGGAATATAAAAAAGTGTTGACATTTTGTATGGTGATCATTCCAATTAGGGGGCCCCAGGGAGACTTCCGCCACGGGTCTCGATAGCTGTAGGTTCCAACCACGGGCTGCATTCACATCCATGGAGGGGGCCGGATGGTAAAGGACCCAGCACCCCGAAAAAAATTTTTCAGGAGTTACCAGACTCGGGACGCTAATCCGGGTCCTCCTGCATTTCTTATTCTTAATAAAAATTAAGTTTCTTATGTGGAATTAAAGAAAGCCACTGCTCTATGCACTTTTAAAATAATGGAAAACTCTTCTTCCTAATTTCCAGTGACAAAATAATGTCTAACTAGAGACAAAATACTTGAAAAGTTTTGTATACTTAAACAGCGTCTAAGTTTTTGCGAATTTACAATTTGCAGGTAATTTTGTTGGCATTTTGTTCTATATTACTCCATTTATAACTCTATAACTATTGAAAATCAGACCCTTATTTAATATGGACTCACAATGATCTCAGAGATTGGTTCCTTAAGTTAACGGCATATTTTTGAGAATCACTTTTTATGTAGGCAATAATCGGAACGGGATTTTCGTAAGTAGAATGATAAAGGTAAAGAAAACTAGAATGATAAAGGTAAAGAAAACTAGAAAGTTTACATTGCTGCCGGCTATCAGACTATTTATCGAGAGTTTCTTTATATTTTTCAACCACTCTTCCAAACTCGATTATGTGTTCCCACTGACAGCTGGTTAGAATCAGACTGAATAGTATCGATTGGTTGGTGGCCGCAACTGAAAATCCCGATGCTATTTGTGGCATCAGAAGTCGATTGGCTAGAAAGTAAAATATACACTTGACAAACTTCCATCCCACTGAATTTCCTCGATCCCTCTTACAATCGGTCAGATTCTGAACTCCATATGAAGGTAATCAAACCAATAATGATGGACCAAAAATTCCGATAAGCAGATTTCAATGGACTTTAGATTGCGACTCGAAACTATCGTTCTCTATGATAGTTTCGAGTCCTATCTATACAGACCCTATAGATAGAAGCTCTATATAGAGACGATAGATAGTATATAGAGTCCTATCTATCGTTCTCTACGATAGTTTCGAATCCTATCTATAGAGACCTTATAGATAGGAGCCCTATATAGAAACGATAGATAGTATATAGTCTTATCTATCGTTCTCTACGATAGTTTCGAGTCCTATCTATCGTACTCTATCTGATTCTACGATAGTTTCGAGTTGTTGATACTGTGTCATCTTTTCACCCGCTTAGAGGTCTGGGAGACGTGATAATCCACGTTCTTACTTCGGTAAAACTTAGATTTTATGGAGTTAACTCGCTCAGCTTTGTGACGAATATGATAGTGAATATAAAGAGCGATAAAAGTAAACAGCGCTTATCACGAGAAAGCCATTTGGTTCTATCCTCAAATTTAACTTTTGGCCTTTGATACAAATGATTTTAAGTGGCGTTAAATTATCGAAAACGGGTATCTCTCCTATAACACGACTTCCTACAATACGGTTTCGCTCTAATACGACTCGAAAATTGCGGAAACTGTCATATAACACGATACTTCTACAAGACAGTTTTTACTTAATACATTTGGAAAATTACGTTTACTCGTCTACAACAAAAAAACATTTTCATTAATTTTTATAAATCCATACTAGGAACACACAAAATGCAATCATTGGGAAATACTTTGCTAAAATTAGTGCAATTTCGCTAGTTTGCCACGAGAGGGACGATATGCAATCTATTTTCGATTTCGATTTGAAATTGTGTTAATCGGCGACCATTGAGCAGTTTGTATTCCAAACGTTCAGTTCTTCGATAAAAAATAAATCTTCATTCTTCTTCAATAGAGGAATGTGAGACAGAAGAAAAACTTTTCTTTATTCATAAACTTTTTTATGTATATGTTAAGGAACGATTGTTTTGTAGAGAGTTGTAGTGGTTTCTTTTTCTTTTTTTGCACATTTTACACCCCTTTCCAATCAGGGAGATTACTGAGGGGTGGGGCCAGTTACAACCAAGGGCTGCACCCACACCCGTGGAGGGGGGCCGGATGACGAAGGGCGAGAATCGATGGGCCTGGCCCAACACTTGAAAAACTTTCAGGAGTTACCAGACCGGAGACGCAAACCCGGGTGGTCCTGTGTGGCACGTCGATAGCGTTACTACTCTACCATACGGCCGCCTATCTACCGTGTTATAGGAGGGATACCTGCATAAACATTTCGACTTCATCTCGTTCCATTTCTTCCATTTTAATATACAAGGAATTTCAATAACTTGAATTGCTGGAGCTTCTCTCAACTTCCGATAGCCGCCGAGTGTAAACATTTCGGAAAATAAATAACGACCGAAGTAAGAATAAAAACCTCGCTAACAGAAAATGAAATACGGGTTTAAAAACAAGAAAGACTTTTATGTGGCGAAAGAGAAATGGGCAGGAAGTAAAACTGTTTATATTCTAGCTCCCGCTTAATGGAACTAGTCACATGATCGTTGCGTGTTGGCTCCATTAAAACTTGCAATATATAACAACTCACGCTATACACGCGTGATAACGTCCGTTGATTCACCATATATATATTCACTGTCTAAAAGTATCGTTTTAGTTTTAATCATTACGGCTTTCGGCAGATTTATCGCACTTACTGAACAGAAAGACGATTCTCGATTCAAAATATAAATAAATGATAACAAAATCGTTCAGTTAAGCGAAATTTATGCCCGGAAACAGTTTTTAAAATACAAATATTCATTATAGAGCTGGCCAGTGGCCAACCTACATCTATCGAGGCCCGGAACAGAAGTCTCTCTGGGGCCCCTCAAAGGCGATGTTGCCAAATTGTGCAACTTTTTCTTAAATCTAGGGAAAAATTTATTAAACTTGTTTATGTTTGTAACAGTATTTTGACACACGCTTACCCACTCACTTTCTGCACATAGAGCAGTATCTACCACCCGGATTGCCGCATGAGAGCGGGCGCGTGGCTAGAAAAATGCTCATATCTTATAAAATTATAGCGTCAGCGCTTCTAACATAAACACGGCACATTTATACGTAATCATCCTCCCAGAATACAAAGTCTCTTCTTTATATTCCTACATATAGGTAATATATACTTAAAACTTAAGATTCTTCGGAGGCCCTCTGATCAGAGGCCCGGAGCAGTCCGCCCCCCTTGGTACGCCACTGATGCGGGTCGATATATTATTTTAAGAGTGCCATTCAGTTTTTACAACTACTGATCGGTAGACTAAGTTAAGAAACGTGTTTGCTAAGTTCTTGCCATTATGTTTTATTTTTATCCAATTATATCTCGTGCTTTAATATCAAACAAGCGGATATTTATCGAGAAGCGCTGTCTAACTCTATTATTGGCCACTGTTTGCAGACCATCATCCATAAATATTAAAACGTTAGCCAGTGTAAACATTTACGTGAGCGAAAAGAGAAATTTATCATGGTTCGCGTAGCGATCGATGAACCGACACCAGACTCAATTATCTGTCGGCGCTTCAGTAAATTTTTTATACAGTCATATCCCAAGTTTTGCCTCCCCGATTTACGGCGCTTCGGACTTACGTACATTTGGAATGGCTACCATTCCCTACTGTTTCAATGTTTATTTTGGAATTATGACTCTTCAGCGGCATATTTTTGAATGAAAAAACTGCTTACTTTTTTAAAAATAAGGCCTATAGTATTTTATTTGTAGCTATAAATGCTTCATTTATATTATTTATGCGTATATGTGGTAATTGTAGTCAGCAGCGGACCTATAGCTATCGAGGCCTGGGGCAGAAGTCTCCCTGGGGCTCCCCTAATTGGAATGATCATCATACAAAATGTCTAGAAGGATGGAAAACTGCTCATATCTTATAAAATTATAGCATCAACGTTTCTAACATAAACATGACACATTTATACGTAATCATCCTCCCAGAATACAAAGTCCCTTTTTTAAATTACTACATATACTTAAAACTTGAGGTTCTTCGGAGACCCCCTGATAAGAGGCACTGGGCGATTCGTCCCCTCTGACCCTTTGATACGCCACTGATTGCAGTGCATTTTATGCATTGATAAGTGAAAAAAGAATGGTTTGACTCAGCGCCGGATCTAGATATTTTGTTACCCGAGACAGCAACATTAGAAAATGACGTCCATCTCCTCTTCGCTCACGCACATTAATACATAAACATATCCAATACTTTGGAACTGGGAATGTAATGATGTCAGATATATAATCACCGAGGAACATAGAAAAAACTTGGATTGGTTTAGGAGGTAATAAACCTATACAGCTTTTCATGAAAATAAAGTGGTATCTATGTTAAAAACAATAATAATAAATAAATCATATTTGCAATTACGATATCCTGATGGCGATATGCCAATGCGGGAATATTGAAACGTCAGGAAACATAAATATTTATTTTGTTTAGGCATGTGGTTCCCAACCAGGGCCCATGCCCCACAAGAGGACAATTTGGTTTTTAAGAGGAGTAATTCGAGAATGAGTTATTAACAGTGAATGTTTTGCATTTCTTATGGTTCTAGGGGGGCTCATATACGGTATATAAATATATATTGTGTCACAAATTTTAAAATTAAAATCAGAATGTATGTACATAGTGGTCAGCTGATGGCAATGGAAAGGGGATAGCTCACTAATAAAGATGAGTGGTGAGAAGGAAATAAAGGTTTAGATAACTTTCCATCCTCACTATTAATGAGCTTTTCACCTCTCTACTGCCACCAGTTGACTACCATGTACAGTTATATCACTTCATATTATTATTATTATTATTTTTAACAATTTTTTCTTTAGTACTTTAATTGTCCTTTTGTTCTTTTATTTTTCTCTTTCATGATGCCATGTTACATTCTTTGGAAGCTTGTTTAGACCAAGTTAATGTCCTTCAAGGCTGCCTTCACGTGATTTCTTATTATTCACTTTTTGAATATAAGAATTGCATGTCACAGAG
>WUQG02285608.1:0-19647 GCA_011317285.2 Androctonus mauritanicus | reverse complement strand
AAACGGGGACGTAATATTTTGCATATTATCATTACTCATACAGTTCTAAATACACCCAAAGTTTGGTCCAAATCGGCATCGGACAATTCCCTTCCTTCCCTTGTTAGATGTCCAGCTTGTTAAAGGCATTCTTCATCATTTTCAGATATTATTTATTTATTAAATATAATTATGAATTTGATATACAAAATTTATTTCATACTGAATTAAAATACAGATAAATATTTATTTCTTATTCGGGGTTTAAAATTTTCTGAAATTCAACTTTTAAAACATTAATTTTCTAAATTGCGAATGGAGTTAAATATATTTAATATTTTGGAAAATATTAATATTAATAGGGCTAAATTATTCAATTTTTCTCACGAATGAGTTAGAAATATAAAACGTTAGAATTTATCCATTCTAATATTTTATAAATGCTAAAAGAATTTGAATAACTAACTATAATCATATTTTCTAGATTGTTTGATGTTAAGAAAATATTATATTATATCTTAAATACCTGCAATAAATTTAATAAAACATTTTTTTGTGCTATAAATACGATATTTTTATTCGCAAAACATGCTACTGTAGACGGGATTTATTTGGAAAATTGAATTTGAAGAATGTCAATCCTGAATGAAAAATGTTACAGAATTTACAATTGAATTTCCAATAACAGCCAAAATAATATATAATAGTCAAAGATTTAAAAATGTCTCAAGTTTCTTCCATAAATTAAATGTCTTTCGAGCATCAATCGAAAATTATTTTTTTGGCATTTTTTTTATTATTTAATTTTTAAACATCCACGAAAAATAAATTTAAAAAAATTATTTTTTATCATTAAAGTAATATTAATTTTATGTTAAACTTTTTTTATAGAAAAATGATTTTCGATTCACAAGTTTTAGTTGAAAGAAAAACTTCGAGTTTTATTTATCATTTCAGATAAGCTCTCCAGATAAATCGCTTCAGATAAAGACTCTATTAAATTACGCATTTTTTTCGCTCTCACTTATAAAACTGTGCTACAATATTTTTTATATCTCAATAATTCATCAAAAAAAAAAAAAAAATCGTAATTTTTACAAAGTCTAAATATTTTACGAGAAAGAATAGATTTTTTTCAAAGCCGTTTTATAAATTAAAGATCATGTTTTAGATAATTCATGTAGTTGATTTTCTTTTTTAATTTTTTGGGCAAAATTAAAAGAAGTTTATATATACTTTTGGCTTCTACACATACTTGAAAATATTTTTTTAAATCAGTGCTAAATAAAATATATTTGCATGAAATACATTGAACATAAATGAGCATGTAAGATAATTGTGCATTAATGATTGTTGTAATGTTAATGAATATCATTAAATGATTCACTTAGTTAATAAGTGTGCTAAAAAATAATGTAGTATTTCGGAATTTTATTGATATTTAGTTAAAATAATCTTTACATAGGCCTACTAGTATTAAGCAAAAAATATGAGATAAGCACTATCTTGATTGATGCAAGTGAATAAAGTGACAGAATCAAGTTAGGAAGAAAAATTGCTTGTATCCAACTAAATACATGTTTTTGCCTATTAAGAGTTTGTTTATCGATTGCATTGTGAAAGGCAGCACTTTATCCCTATGATTAAAATGATATTTGTTTAAAAATCAATTTTAACTTATTTCAAATTCTTTGCTGATCTGTTTTTTATTAAAATATATGGTTATCTACTTGTTTCTATCTATCTAATTTTGATTATATCTTCGTGGCAGATTGTTACTGATGCATACAGCTGAAACTATGTAACAATTAAATATACAAACAAAACAATTGAATTTTCTAAAAAAATAATACAGGAACTTCAATTCATGATATTAATATATTTTTTCGAAATTTTTTCAAACGAGAAACCACAATGATCATATTTTTTGTAGATTGTGTTTTAATTCTCATTTATCTAGTGAATCAAATATCCGTTATCACGATTATAACATTAAAATCTAATGAAGATTATAATCCATACCATTAACTTGTATGGACTACAATCATCACTAGATTTTAAATATAATTAGAAATGTAACAAATTAATTAAAGTTTTAGCCTCTGTAGAAATTGGCCAGCATTGTGAGGCATCTGTAATTTCAATTTTAATAACCAAGAAGCCATTCCGGATTAATTATTGGATTTTTCAGGGGAATCCGGGTTCTGTCCTCGATCTTTGTGGTTCATCAATCTGACTATCACAAATGTATGCATTTCGTGGCAATATCTAAATGTTTTGTTGCTTACTAAGTGACAGAATCATTTCAGAAGGAAAATGATGTAAGTTTAAGAGAAAAAATTCTTTAAGAAGTTTTGTAAAAAATAATAACTTATTTCTCTTGAATGATTATTCTTTTTTGAAATCTATTTTAGGCTCTCAGTTACAAATCAGATTATATCTTTTAAGTCACTAACAGATAAATATTTAAAATATTTTAAAAAGTTGCTCTTTGGTTTCCCGATGAAATTCTTGATGACAAAATCTGTAATCAAGAATCTGTTTATTTTCATACTATTACAGTATGTTTTATTTGGAAAATCAATTCCCTACTGTTTTTAAAGTAAAACTGCATTTCAATTCTTCAATAAATTGTATAATTAAAGAATATAAAATCTTATTACATAGTATTTATTTTACTACATATTTTGTAAGCTGTCAAAGAAAATAATACACTTGAAGATATGTCATTATTCTTTCTTGCTTGGTTTGGTTTGTATTGTTTTCGATTTAACTACAAGAAAGATAAATAACTACATAACTATATAAAATCTTTAAATAAAATACATTTGAACGTCTATATTAAGTTAAAATAGCAATTACTTCTAATATAAAATTATAATATAATTGATAACAAAAATAGTTTTACATTTCGAAAAATGATCAATTATCATCATAGATTTATTAATTTCATATTTTTATATATTATTTTTTTACCATTTATCTTTCGTTCAATATTCACAAACTATAATAAATCGAATTTCCTTTGATCCTTTCAGTTCCCAGATTCTAGATTTCTTCTATTCATAGAAGAAATCTAGAATCTGATATGTTATATTTAGGTATATAAAAATACAAGGCTATTTGATCAAGATTCAATCAAATCAAAATTTTCTACTAAATCAAAACATTTTGTAATCAAATTTCTGGCATAATAATAAAATCCGAAATATTGTTTAAAAAATGTGAAACTTTATATGCAAAGAATAAAAATATTTAAATAAATGAATTATAGTAAAATTTTTAAAATGTTTTCAGTATCATATGAATTAAAAATAAAATAAAATATATAAACGATTACTTAACGTTATTCCTCAGTTCACTTTATCTATCAACAACCTAAAACTATTATTATTCAGACAATGTTTATAATTTTTCTATAAATTTGAATTTTATTAAAAAATATAACAAAATTTTGCAATATTTGTCGATTTGATTTTGTATTTTATTCGCTAAATTAATAAACTAACTTTATGCTGATTTTGATTTAATAGACTATTTTTCCAATTTTCGAACTTAAATGTAGTAGTTCCCAAAATAACTTCTGAATTTCTGATTTAATTCTTACTCTCTACACGAGAGTTTCCTCAAAGTGATCCACTTAAACCTTTATTATTTATAAATTTCATTAATTATTTTCCCGATATTTTTATAATGTTGTAGAAGATGGTATTGAATTTCCAACAATACATATCGCAATACAATGAGTTGATAAATAGTTTTTAAAAAACAAATTAAAAAAATGATCAATAGTATTAAATATTTGATCCCATATCAAATTCATCTTATAAATACAGTATCTGAAATATTTAACGACAGATATAGATTTAAAAATTATTTTTACGGTTAGCGTAAATAGCACAATTTATTGGCTTCCTGATTAGAATTAAAAGAAACTATCATCAAATGTCATTTAAACTTTTATGACCATCTTTTGATGTAGTAAGACAGATAGAGAAAAGAAATAAATTTCCTGCAGTAGCAGTTCTTGTTTCGTAAGAGTTGTACTTAAGCGAATTACTCTCATGCAATACGTTTTATCTTAATTATTTAATTCTCCGATGATTTCAACAGAAAATTTTATGCGTTTTAATTCAAACTATTGATACAGAATTATTCTGTATTTTATTAAAATTTAACAATACATTAAAAACACAGTAAAAATATAAATAGATAGTCTAAAATTAAAGAAATCTTCTAAGTGAATCGATGACTGAATAGTATAAAATATTTTACATAGGAAGAAAGAGAAAAAGATAAATAGCTGAATGTAAGAGCATAGGAAAGAATTCTTCGATTCCTTCGTTTAACAATATTAAAATTATATTTAAAACTATTTTTTGCTTTCTATTTTGATTAATGCCGACTCTATAATTTTCTACGTCCATTTTATGAATCATATCTCACTTAAATTCTTTTGGTTTATCCATATGCAAATATTATAAATGTAAAGATTTCATACCAAATCAATTTGTTCAAACAAAACTAATTCTATGATTTAAAATATTTCTCTCTAAGTATAATCAATTATTCGATTTCATTTAGAGAGAAATACTGCACCGCTGCTTGAATCGTTTTGGTCAATTAATTCTTATCAGAACTAATATAATACCAATTAGCAGGACAGTTCGGTAATTGATATATCGTTCTGTACAAGACTCGCTTTCGAACGAACATCCTTTTATTCGTCACATCAATCTAAATTATAGTTGTCTATCTTTAATTTTCGGTTAGGTCGTTTAAATTGTTGCTAAGTAAAAATATTGCTTGAAAAACGTTTGAGATTCTTTAATCCCGGTTTTGTGATGAAGCGGAATGAATTGTTTCACAGCGACGATGGAATGCACTAACTTTCTGCATTATAGGATAATTTTAATTTGAATTAAATTTTAAAATAGGAATTTAAATTATTTTTTTTATAAAATTAGTAAACTTTTTAACATAGTATTTTATATAGAATTTTATAATTTATAGTTAATAATCATGTATAATTCTGCTATATTATTTATTCTTATTAGTACATACTGTAATTTATAGTGTTTCAAAATAATCTTTAAAGAAGCGATGACCGGATGGCCGCGTTAAAACTGTAACTTACCATTCTGGAGGATCCGGATTCAAACCCGGCCCACTCCTTTCGTTTTTTACGAGTGGTTCTGGACGGACCCATTCTTCAATCTTCTGATTGGCCCCAACATAGTGTTGGCCAGCCTATGATGGGCTCTACAAGTAGCCGCTGCTGCCAGATAATGTATATCCCTTGTGCGATATGGCGGTTTAATTACATTACTTAATTAATTAATTAAAGAAGTGATGGAGGAATCGAAAAGCCTGAGACATTTTTTAATTAGAATTACAGCTTTAGAAAAAATAAAATAAACTTTAAATATCGGTTACGGATGATGAATAGATGATTATTATTATAATTTTAATTTGTTTTTAATTAAACTGATTCTATTAATTTAATTATTAATTAGCTATGAAAAATTAATTAATTTTTAAATAAGAAATCTACTCCATGAAATTAAAAAAAAATTTTATCAAAAACAAATTGGAAATAAAACTTCTAAAAGTTTAATATTATATTTCATCCATTCAAAGTTTCCATTAAAATTTTAGTTCGAATAGAAATGTCAAGATTAGAAATTTGAATAAATCAGAAAAATTTTATTTCAAAAATTCATTCTATAAAAATTCCACTTAAAGAAAAAAAAAAAAATATTTTTTAAACTTTCATAAAAATTCGGTGTTAAATCATTTTTAAAACGTGTAATTTTATGAAAGATTTTTAACTATCTATTAATTCGTTATGAATATCGTTAAACTAATGTCGTAAAATTCAAAGAGAATTTAGTTTATGATCAGAGAGTATAGCTTGCAATTTCGGGATCGCATGTTTTCGGTCATTAAAATTCCAATTTATAACTTGTTGTTTTTTACGAGATAGGATAGATCAATGAACTTTCACAAATAAAGACATGGGTAAGCTTAAAGTTTACCAAATTTCCTAGAATAATTGAACTATAAATTCGCCACGGGCCCAGTAATGCTAAACTTTTAAATTTACGCGTGTTAAAATTACATTTTCACCAATTATTTATTCGTTCTGATTAGTGTGAATATAAAAATTATTAGTTGTGCTACAGAAATTGATTTAAGAATTTTTTTTAATTTCCTCCTTAATGCGCAATTATTTTTCATTGACATCACTACAATAAACAGACTTTCAAAAATTATTTTGTTAGAGATATTAAATAATAAGAATATGCCTCTTATTCTTAAAGCATTTTCAAAATGATTTAAGCATAAGAGCACCAAATTATTTCTCTAGAATAGATGATAAAATTTCGAAAAAATAATGAATATATTTTGTGAGAATTATAAATTATTATGACTCTACTACCCAAATATTGAATTTAAAATATATCTAAATTATAATTATGTAAGTTTGAATAAAAAAGTAAAGATTTCTGACAAAAAAACTGATTAAAATCTTTTAGAGAATTATAAAATATGAATGAGATATTTTATGAAAATTTTATTTTGAATATTATTTTTGCTAATAATGAAGCCAAACTTTGAAGTCTGAAAAATCAATATCAGATGAAAGAAAACCCATCAAAAAACAAAAAAATGCTTGGTTACTTGTTATAGATAATGGAAAATTCTGTTCTTGAGGCACTTTTCTGTTTATCTACAATAAATTTATATTTTATTAATTTTAACCTATTATCTAATATTTTGCATTGCGTAACGATTACATTACTGTTAATCTAAGAAGTTATTGTTCCCTTCTAAATTTAAAAAAATATATTATAAATTAATTACATCTTAATAAATATTTCTTTAAATTATCAAAAATCTGCATTTATTTTAAATTTATTTTCACTTCAAAAAATGATTTTAACTTGAAAAATATCATCAGATAAATCAATTGTTCAAATTTCGTAAAGTAAAAATTTAAAATTCTATAAATAAATTTTAATCGATAACAAAAAAATAACTGTTTTGATTTTCGAATAAAAAAATACAATAGTAAATAGGTCAAGTAACGGATATTTATAGTTATTGCTAGCAGATGTTGGAGTACGCATCGCATCTTTCTGAAGCGAAATGCAACTACTACTTCAACAAATCTGATTCGCAAAAATATCGAAGATGCTCTAGGGTAGGTACGTCGATTTCTAAGTTATAGAATTCTCAGATTGATTTTTATTTTCCATATTTCAAAAATTACTATATATCATTCTACTGAATGCATAGAGAAATAGGAAAGACGTTTACAACTCTTTAAAAGTGACTTTTTTTTAAGGAAAAAGTATCTTAAACTGAAGAGAAACTGAATTTTCATTTTTAGATCTGATCGGAAAGTAAAAAAATGCTTATCGAAAATTATAACTATAGCAATAATCAATATTATTTCATGGTTCCTTTATATATGGTAAGTAAATCGAATTATCCGGATAATATAAAATAGCCTATCTTTAAGGATATGCTAAATATTCCATTTTAAAAAATGCTAAAAAATAATGAAATAGTGGTTAAATTATGAGTTTATATAATAATATCCAACTGATATAAGATATAGATCAAGGCTGTATTGAATCATTCTATGTCAAGTGGCCTAATTTTGAAGAACTTCAAGACTCAAAACTAGAGAACCATTAATCTAATAGTTCAAAATCTATCTTCGAATGGTAGTAGAAAGTGTCAAACATTGAGATATTTGCTCTGAAACAGTAGTAAAATGTGATCAATGATCTTATCTTTGATAACAAAATGTTTGGATTTAGCATAAAAAAAACTAACAATTTACAAAGATTCAGAGCACTAATGTCATAGTTATGCAAAATCGTATTTGAAACTTTCAAAATTATTCCTAATCGAATGTCACCTTACACAAATAACTCCTAGTAGAAAGGTTCTGATGCCTCAATCACATTATTTTTTGAACTGAAGCTTTGCACAGCTTCCTCTGAAACCAGTATGAATATTCGCACAAAATTTCAACAAAATTGAAGAAGATCGAGCAGATACCCCTAGGTCACTTGACATGAAATGACCCTATTCAAAGATTTAATCAATAGAAAATGGACCAGTGGGATAGAAAGGACACACAGGAAGATACAATAAGAGACTTTCGGAAGGACTTAAGGGATAAGAAAATGGATGAAATAATCGAATTTGCAGAGAACTATTTCATCGAGTTCATTTCTGCAGTTGTAAATAACCGCATAAATTCAAAAATTTCAAGCTATACAGAATAATCTACTTTTTTGTAGTATGATAGAATAATTTTGGTAACTGGTTTTCCAAATGTGGCCAAAATAGCAATAATTTATATTAAAAACATTATTTTTAATTTTAAGCATTTGACAATTAAATATAGATATTTTGAATGCATTTAAGCAAACACAAACATTATATAATTATGTAACTTTGTAATGTTATAATGGTTGTTTTTAATGGAATTAAAACTTTATAAAATAATTTGAAACTTAAATGCTTACGAAATTTAACATTATGCAATTTTACAGAGAACAATGCAATAAAATTGTGTAATTAGTCCTACAATGACAGAAAAAAAGAAACAAGTTTATCATTAGGTCCTAATATAATCAATAAATTATTAAATTTACCTAGTATTATTTTTTATTGTTGTATGTTACGCCAGAATATAATATTTAATATAACAAGAGCTAAAATATTTAATTATTGTTTCTAAAATGAAGTGGAATTATATTTAAAAGATTCTTTAAAGACTATGTTTAACTTTTGATAAGTTATACTTAAGTATTGTGATGTAATACAACGCTAATTATAATTCTATAGCTCTTATCTAAATTGCCTTAGAAATTCTCTTTAACTTGCCGAAATGATAATTAGTTGCAAGAATACACTTTTATAAATTAAAGGACAAAATATCGAATTCGTTAAAGTATATTTAATTAATTTTTACTCAGACTTATGAAGATTAAGTTAGGTTGGAAGTTTAGATATCATAATTCCATTTTAATTACCCCTCATTATATAACGCTTAAAAACTCGGAAGAATGTCTTGTTTGTAATAAAACTTTCGATAAAAATAGGAAACAAAAAATATACTCATTTTTTTATAATAAACAATATTTTTTTTCTGTTATAAATATATATGTATATATATTTTTTAAATTATCATTGTAAAAGTGACAAAAGAAACGAATAAATTTACGATTAAATTTATTATATTTCCATCGAAGAGTATCCAAATGAAGTTTAATCAAAGAAGATTAAGTTCTGAAAATTTTAAGAATGATATTTAATGAGTAAAACTTTCAAAATTGCCGAACAATTTACCTTTACTAGTTTGCATTTAATTCCTCCAAGTGAGTTCGTGATCTGAAAAGCCTCATTATTAGTTTTATCAAAAACTTTTCTAACATTCCTCTTGGCTATATATACAAGCCATTGAAATATTTTCAGTAACGATAACTAACACCGTCTTTTACATTGTCATTTTATTTTATAGAAAAATATAAATTTTGCATATTTGTTAATTTTTAATATTAAATTATTATGAAAGAATGGATACAATTATGCAAAAGATTTTGAAACAGTTGAAAACGTTTTAAATAAATGAAAGAAAAAAATTGATTATAATTTAAATTCTTTGATAAAGAATATAAATAAATAATATAATAGACTAGAAAAATACTCAATAAATGCTTATTTACATTATTAATTTATTCTTTTATTACTGTAAAAAATTGTTAATTTATTTTTTAAATTAGTAAATTTTTATAATGGAAATACTTTTTTTACAAATTTCAATCAAGATAATTATGATCATTAATGAATGAAAGAATTGAAGAAAAAAGATTTTTTTTCTGGTTATAATTTCGTAGCTACCTGCAATCAGAAACATTGAAAATTCTATGATTTTGATTAAAATTATAGTAATTTATCTTATTCTTTCAGACAGATACGAAGTGAATATAATATATTCTAAGTTAGATGATTACTTTAATAATTAGAATTATATAGCATGAAATAATTTGATATATAATATAACAATTTAGAGGTTAAATCATCACAATATACGATTTAAAATAAATATTGCTAATCCTGAAAAATCTGGTAAAAAACAATCAATTAGCAGTTAAGGAAAATCATTCTGATCAATATAAGAAACATTCCATTAACCGACTTCGGAATCAAGCTAAAAAAAAAAAGAAGAAAAAAATAAATTCTTTTGATCTCAAGATTCTGCCAAATAAAATAATTTATCTAGTACGTTTTTAGAAACCAAAATGAAACTAAGTTCCGTAGTTTAAATCCTTAACGACTTTTTTCCTGTTATTTATTTCCTTTTTATTTTTATTATTACTTTTAGCCTACTTTCCGAAGGAAAGTGAGGCTTATAAGATTACCACCCAATCTTTCTGACTGTATCTCCTAATAATAACTTCTGAACTAATTAACTGATTTTCATGAAATTTAATAAGAATATTTTAACATTAACATTCGCATCGAGACCATTTACTTAACTCTTTTCGTTTAAAAATGGCTGACTTTCAAATATCTGAAATATTTTCTTAATATACAATAAGCTATTCGTTTGACTTTTATGAAATTTAATAAAATGATCAATTGAATAGGATCGCGATGGCATATCAATTAATCCTTTAGCTGTACTGTAATTATTTAAAAAATGATGGACTTCAAACTTCAAAGAATTTTCCCTAATAGCTTCTGAACTTTAACACCGTCAGATCATAAAGTCAAATTTTAAATAACGTTAATTAATTCTGTAGATTAATTAATTTAAAAATAGTGGCCGTTTAATCTTCTGAAGCTGTTTTATAATAAAGATGAGAGAATGACGAGGTTACTTTGTCGATTTATTAAGATTCTTAATTTTATCATTGTCACAAGATAGCTCTAAGCGTTAAAGCATAGATAACATATAACTTATCTGCATTGCTCCTACAGTTTTTATCAGATAATATAGTTAAGTTATGATTTATATAAATTAATTTATATATATGTATTACCTATGAACATGTCAGCTAGTATATAATAATAATAACAGCAACTACTACATAATTATATTATTTCAGTATTGAGATATGAATATGGAATTATTTGAGATTTTTATGATATTCATCATACAGATTATGCTGTTGAAGACAATTTTGATGACATATTTTAATTCCATAACTATAATTATTCCAAAATGAAAGACATTTCGGAAAATAAATAATTAACTCTTTCTGAAACAGCTTGTTTTAAATCGATTCTTGTATCTCATATTGAAAACGAATTGTTCACATTACAAACGAAACATTTTTTTGACATCGATTAGAATTTTTGATGTAACATTATTTTCAAATTGTTTAAGTTAAAACCTATAGGAAATTTAATTTTGATTTATAGGGAAAAATTTGATAACTGTAAGAGGAAGTCATAATGATTAATTAAATCTACTTTAAATGCTTATCAATAAGGATACTTTTCTCAAGAAGTAACTTCTATAAAATTCAAAGAGATAGGCCTATACTAGTTTTGATAATTTTTTATCCAATTAAAAACTAAATAAAGAAAAAATGAAAGAGTTAATAATACTTTATACAGGCTTAAATATTATGAAAAATAATTTAATATTAAATGAAATGTTTTTGTTTAATGGGAGCATATGTTTTCAAACAAATCACTAGAAAAATAGTGATAAATTTTTCGAGAAAAGCTAATGCTAATCAATGATGAACACAATCATTATATTCTATTAAATGTTGTAATGATCTTCTAAGACAACAAAGCTATTATTATTATTATATGGTAAGAAATTAATTTCCTATAGTTAGAAGATTGAAAACTGGACTTGTAATCTGCACAAGACTTTATTATTAATTTAAATATGTATTATTTAAATGGTTTATCATAAAATAATAAAAATTATTGTTAGAAATTATTAGATTTAAAATATAAATTAAATATTTGACCGAAAAAAATTTTCTTAATAAATAATTAATTCGATACAAAATATATAAATCTTATATGTCAAAAATATTAAATAGAAACAAAGGAATTCGAAGAAAAATATAATGAATTATATTTAAAAGCGAAAAATATTAGTTTTTTTTTTAAATGAAATATTTTATTTCCAAATCTAGTCTTTGATCAAATCACTATTTCTGAAATTTTTTTTCAGAAATTAATCCTGACATGTCCATTTCTAAAACTTTTTCAAATGATAAACCAATTACATCATGACAAGTCTAGTCCATACTAGGGACACCACTGATGGCGAGAGAAAAATATGTTTCAGTTCTGTTATTAATGTTTGACCACTTTCATTCCAAAATAGGATAAAAGTTTATGTCAATATAAAATACAAGTAGGTTTGTTCGTTCGGTTGTCTATCAGCAATTGGATTTCTTGAGTATATATTATACGATATGAATGAAATTTACATATACAGTATTATTGAGACCTAGTAATGAACCAAATTAATTTTGAATTATTGATATCGGATCAATATTATTGAGGTAACAAAAAATTTCTTTATTTATGGGAGACAATACATCAGATAAATAAATTCAGATATACTGTGTTAATGTAGCAACATATCGAGATATAATGATAACCTCTGGACAAGGAAATTATAGAATGGCAACTAAGACAAAGAGAAACATATTCTGACCTCAGGACATATGATATAAGGAAAGCAATGTAAGTTATCAATGAATACATAGAACATGATATATATTGATATATATAGAAATAAAAGGAAGTTTATATATCTAATAATGGATGGAAACACAAATGCTGAAAATGGCATTGACATTATTAGATTTCTCTCGAATAAAATACATTATATTCTAAATGATGAAAATTAGATCATTTTTACACTCAATAAAAAGAGAATACAATTTTCATCTTTATTAGAATTTCTGAAACTCTGAAATCAGTGTGATAGTTTCAAAAATTATTTTAAACATTAT
The DNA here is from genome assembly GCA_011317285.2 of Androctonus mauritanicus. Taxonomy (NCBI): domain Eukaryota; kingdom Metazoa; phylum Arthropoda; class Arachnida; order Scorpiones; family Buthidae; genus Androctonus; species Androctonus mauritanicus. The sequence goes on along the minus strand of WUQG02285608.1, from coordinate 6,646 downwards.
TACAAAGAGTATTTTTTTAAATATAAATATTCAAACAGAAGTTTTGAACATAATTATTGAATTCTTCTTATCATTTAAATGAGTAATTATTATTTTAAATAAATAATAATGACTTTAATGAATTTCATATATCATTTTAGAAATGTAATAAAAAGTTAAATCTAGAAAAATTTCCAATTTTAACTAATCTTCATTTTCAATGTTTCATTACCAGATAATTCGTAATAATTAATAGTTTGTGGAATACTTTTATTATCTTCAGAGCATTCAAGAATTCGTCAATTCATCACTCGCTGTTCATATACGCCACCATATTTAATATGGATACACTGAACTGTACTATTTTAATTTCAATAATGAATAAGCTTTAAATACTATTAATATAAATTATAAAGATGCCAAACTCTTCGAATTTAAATAGAAATATTTTTGAAGAACCTTTGGAAATTAAGTTGATTTTTCTACGAATTTCATTTCAGAAATGATATTATAAAATCAATATTAACTGCTGGAAGCAAATTTACTTTGATAAAATTGCATCAATAATATAAATTCTATGCAATATATGTATATAGTTGAAATTTTGCAAACTAAACTTAAATTTGAAAGTAAATGTAATGTAAATATATTTAAGTAATGGTACAAACCTTTATCCAAATAATAAATTTAATATATATTTTCGGTTGTTTGTTTCTTTGTTTGTTTGTTTGTACAGAGTAATCTCCTAAAACGTAAAAGCTAAAATCACCAAACACGAGATATTTTTTCTTTTTATCCAACTTAAATAACTGACCTGTACAATTATTTTTTAGAATAATCATTGCTAAATAATATCGAATCATCCAAAATATCCATAGAGTTTAACAATTTATTCGATAGATGGCGCTATACGTCAAAAGTATTCAGGTTAGGTTAGTTAAGCCGTCATATCGAACGAGGGACATTCTGAATCTGGCGGTGGCCATTTACAGAGCCCATCATAGGCTAGCCAAACTCATGATGGGGTCAACTGGATGGTTGAAGGATGGGGTTCAACGGCCAGGTTCCCGACTCTTCCTGAAAACTGGAGGTGTGGGACCCGGATTTGAACCCGGATCCTCCAGAGTGGAAAGCCACAAGAATATTCAGCGTGGAAAGTTTACTCTCCTTGATGATACAACGCTATCTGTTGATAAAGTTACTAAATTGTGGATTTTTAGGTTATTCAGTTTTCTTAGAAAACTTAAGTCTAAAAAATCAATAGTTATTTACATCAGATTATCATAATTAAGTATGCCAAGTTTAGTGATTATAGCTATCATTTCTTATGTAATTGTTGGATACAACAAATAATCCAAAATATAGGATAAAAACCATTTCATTCAAGAGGTTTAAATAACTATTGTTTAATATTTCGTGAAATATGTTTATTTTTCATACAACATATATATTACTAGATAGATGGCATAAGTTATGGATAGATTGCAAATAGATAGGAATGAATTTGTATATTGTGCTATGTATTAATAACATGTTACATTGTTAACTATATCAGAGTTGTATAAGTGGATATGACTGAATATTTACACTAAACAGTTGGTCCTCAACTTAATCCAATGAATATCACTATTTGCTAGGAAATCCATCTGTAATAACTTGAATAAATTAGACAGTTCTATTGGTAAATAATCTCACGATTTTATATTTTAATAAATTCAGAAAAAACAAATATTTTCTACCAGCTGTAATTCAATTAATCTAATAATAATATAACATTACAATAAATATAAAGTTTGAGATAACAAATGAAATCAATGCATAAAATAATTTTCCAATTAAAACATTTCTTTCTGGTGAAAATACAATGAAGATTGGCAGCATGATCGAATTTTAGTATATATAATGCACAATATCACATCATTACAAATTTCAATATCATTCCAAGTATATTTTTTTCAAATCGAATAGCTGAAAGATGTGCAGACTCATAAATTCGTAATCTTCTGGAAATTATAAATGTTGCAATAAGAAACAACTGACCAATTATACTGTAGGCGAAATTAACATGTAAATAATCAAAATCAAGTTTTTCCTTTTATATACTATATATACTTGTGTACTATATATATGTTACGGCCAATGTCGGACTCTAGCTAATTCGCGAAGTGGCTGGCCACTTCTAGATTTGGCCAAAATCCGAAATATACGAGAATTTATGATTATTTCGGGCTTTGGCCGGTCAATTCGCTATGCGCCCGATCATTAATAGCCAGTTCGAGAATTGTCCAAGAAAAAGTGGCCAAAGTTAGAAGTTTTGCAGGGCTAAGTAGGGGAGTAATTACTAATTAAGTTAGTAAATTATTTTGAATTTCGCTATAAATCAGTGCATTCCTGCGTCATATGTTGGTCTTACAATGCTAATGTAAGAGATTATAGAACCATCTATGTATAGAATTTACCCATCCATTTATATGAATGGGATTAATTCTCAGAGTAAGGATAGAGAGGCGCTTTTGTAAGAATTCTGTAACCAATTTATCGTAATACATTATAAATTTATTTTTTGTATTTTACCATAAGATAAAAAAAGATAAAAGTCATATATCATATTTATGAACAATTCTTGCAAAGACGGTAAATTTTTAATATTTTATTATAATAAATATAAAATATTTTCAGTATTATATATAATTTTTAGTGTGAATCTATCGTTTGTTTAAAAAGTATAATAAATATTCTCAAAAATTCAGCAGTTTTTAATATCTTTATTCATTTAATTTGACAGTTATTAATTCATAAAATTTTAAATATCGATTTAATTTTAATATAGTGATAATAAAGTGCATTTTTTGTAGCTATAAATTATATATATCATTTTTAATTATTTGGTTTTTATTTTTCAGATTAAGATTAAGAAAAAACTTTGCAAATTCTTATAAGAAATCGTATTCTAAGCATCATTTCTTTCGTGTGATTATCTTCTTTCGTATGATTTTTTAAACTATTCACTAAAAAGATTTCTCTCATGTTTTTTCAACTGTAAATACATTTTTCCTTTTAACATGTTATATGCTAACTAACTACATGCTAACTATAAATAACGTTACTATTGTTTTCTTTGATTTTTTTTAACTGGAAAGACTTTTTTTGCTTCGTTAATTTTTAAATTTTAATAAAACTAATTGAATACTGATTAGATTTTCTCTTTGTTTTCGAAATAATTTTTCGACTTTGACTAAACTAAAAAAGATTTTCAAAATGGCAATAACACGAGTTAGAATTGATATGATCAATTCCCTTAACTGCATGATCAGTTTCGCAAAATTTGTAGTTTCGGCCACTTTTTCTTGGAAATTCTAGAATTGCCCATTGACTGTGGGCGCAGCGTGAATTGGTCGGCCAAAGTCCGAAATAGCTGTAAATTCTCGTATATTTTGGGCTTTGGCCAAATCTAGAAATGGCCATTCACTTCCCGAACTGGTTAGACTTCGGGCATTTGCCATAACATATATATATATATAAACTATGCCCGGGAAATGCCAAGCAGACTTTGCTAGTAATTAATAAATTATTGATAAAATAATAATAAATATATTAATTAGAAAAATGAATTTCATTAATTATTCATGTAAATATAATAGAAATAATTTAACAAGAAAATTTTAAAATATTTTTTAAATAAAATATTATCCTGTTAGATATCTATATAACTTTTATTATATTTATGTAAACTTTATTAACCACCTGAATTGGTTCTACTCAACGAATAAATTGCTTCGATCTTATGGATATTCCTTTGATTCCCTTTTAACTACTAATATCAACTGAAAGGAAATTCAAGATTTCCTCATTCTCCATATATTTAATCAATCAAAACTTGAGAACACTTTATCTCTTCAGAAATCCTCGTTGCATAATTGTAATCAACTTATTCTCTCTCCGGATTTCATCCAATATTATATGCACAGTAACTTCAACTACCACCAAAAAGAACTAATCTTATAACTTCCATTTAACAGTCTCTCTCTCAATATCAAAAATCATTTTCTTCCTACCTCCAAAATGCTGCCCTTTTTGTGATGCTGAGGTTTTCGATATTCCTCACTTCTTCGTGGACTGCAATAAGTTGAACTATGCCCCCACAAAATCTACAGCCAACTTCCCAAGAGTAAGATTCTAATTGAGCTACAGCACGCGGATCTATCAATCAATAGTGATAGGCGACCGTTGACTCGAAATTAAATTCTTATTTTTTGATTGTACGATAGATTCTAATAAAAACATTATGAAAGACGAGATAGTTTTAGAGTGAATCTTTAATGTAACGGAATTGTCGATTCATATTTTATACATCAGTCGGTGGGCGACGAATCTTTAGGTAGATCCGCGTGCTGTAGCTCAACTAGAATCCTTCCTTCCCAAGACATCAATTTCAGTTAATATTCCGCAACTTATCTACACTCAGTATCTAAAATATTGTAAACTTCGTAATTACATCTTCGAACAAATTTAATTTCTCGTAATGTTCATGTTGCTTCCTTTATTTTTGTACTGTTCCGGTTTTATCAATGCCTGTAATCATCCCTCTAGAGGGATATTCCCTTTTAGTTAAATAAAGTTTATTATTTATTATTATTAATATGTAATTTAGATATTTATAAAAATTATTTTTTAATTAAAACTTTCACTTATATTTTAAAAGTATTTAATATAAACATCATAATTTTTAATAGATTCTCTTCAAATATTATCTAGAAGGAATTTGGTTTTTATTTAAAAGCTTTGTTTACATTTCTTTCTATAAACTACTACTGTACAGGGTAATACGAATTTTTTTATTGAATTTGTTCTAAACGTCATAAACTTAAATTTTACAACAAATTATCAATAATAATCTGAAAAATTAGTCTGCTGATATTATTTGATAATTGTGGGATACTTTTAAAATAAATAAATAACATAAAACATTTAAAATATAGCTATTTTTTGTCATAATATTATTATTTTTATTATAAATCACATTATAAATTTTTTCGATTATTATCTTCCTAATGGATAAATGATGAAAATTAATAAATTAATATAAAAATAGGGTAAAACCGGGAGAGACGACGCAGTTAAGTATTTACATATTCTAGAGCCAAAATGTAATGTCACTGTGGTAGCGATTATAGCATTCAGTATCTGTCATCATTTGTTTGAACAGCGTAGATGCTGGTGTCCTTTATTTAAGATAATTAAAAATCCACATTAGGATAAAACCGGGAAAAGTGGCACAACTTTATTTTGTTTACTGATAAAATTGTTAATAATCATAATAAACCATATTTAAAAAATAATGTCAAAAATTAGTAAAAACAAAATGAAAAAGGTTGTTTATTTTGTTATTTTTTTCATTTTGTTTAACTAATTTTTGACATTACTTTTTGCATATGGTTCCATGTAAGCTATTTTGAATAATAAAAGTTTTTTATTATTAATAATTTTATCAGATGAACAAAAATGGTGCACCATCTCTCCCGGTTTTATCCTATTTAAAATTCTGAAACCGTTATAAATATTTTTTATTGTAATAAATTTTTATATACAAACATCCAAAAATATAATACTTCTAAGAAATTGTGTGTCTTCAACTAATTCGCCCTTATAACAGAAAATAATTCTAGCTAATAATATTTTACAATTTTTTTAATTTCTCTTTCTTAAAGCTTATTTATTTTTAAAAACATCTTATGTTTATAAATATATTTATAAAATTTCCCTTTATTCAAAAATAGTAACAAATTTTATTTTTCTTTAATCCTTTTTGATATTTTATAATTTTTCTCCAAAAGGTTTTCTTTTGTATTTTAAAATATAAAAATATTTAATCGGATTTTGTATAAGTTCCAAAAAAAAAAGAGAGAAACATATCGATTAAAAAGAATAATCCAAATTTTTAATTTTATTATTAATTTTGTTTTTAAAATTTTCGACATTATAAGAAAATTTTACTTGCTACAAAATCAATATTCAATGATTAATTAAGTTAGTAAATTATCTTGAATTTCGCTATAAATAATTACGTAAAAATATACAAATTATTTAATAACTGTACATGAAGTTAATTATCTAATTAATTAAACTTAAAATTTAATTTTTCGAAATTAGATAGATTAATCTTCTGAAAAACTTCATTTAATCATGTTTATGATAAATATTGTATTAGTAAATTAATTAATTATTATAAATAAATAAATTGGTTATTTTATAAATAAAAGATGTAAAATATATTATTATCGTTAAAACTTTATTAGAATTAATGATATAAAGCTATATTTATGAGGAATAAAAAAATAATACAATTAAAAAGTGAGCAAGATAAGAAAATAATGACTTAATTTTTCATTTTTGACATAATTTTTTTCATTTGGATTCCTATATCATGATATAGGAATGAAAAAATTGATATTTTGGAAGAATATGAAGAGTATTTATTCTTTATTTGGAGAAAACGGAGTAATTGATGGTAGAAAACTTGTTCATGATAGAAAATGAAGAATTAAATTAAAAGTTGTTATTGATATCCATAGTTGGTAAGCTGGGATTATCTACGGATTGAACTTTTCTTTTCCATTCGTTCTCCTCTGCTATGGCCATAGCAGTCAGGATTGGATGATTGGTACTC
>WUQG02285497.1:0-19649 GCA_011317285.2 Androctonus mauritanicus | reverse complement strand
ATTCAGTATAGGAGCCCACAAGTGAGCCCCTTTAGTCGCCTTTTGGGTGCTCATACAGTTTGCCATTCACACACTGGACCTAGAGAGATCCAAATCTAGCCCCGAATTGGAAGATTCTCCTTAAGAAGTAAGTTAGCACTGACTCACTGGAGTCGAGGGCCAAAGCCCCTTTTCATTACAGAGGGTGGTGAAGTTGTCTCCCAACCTAAAGGGATAACATTGAAAATGAAAGACCGAAATCTTTTAACCCCTTTAGGAGCTTTTTATTCCACGCGGGATCGAACTGTAGGCATATTCTAACAATTTATCCACAGGGGTTTATAGAATTTTTTTTTACTACTCTTCCCTATGGGGGTTATATGAGAACTTGTTCCCGGAAGACGATATGCGCAAAGACTGAATTTGAGGATGAGGGAAGCAAGACATCAGATGCTGTAGGTCCATGTAGAGCCTCATCATAGGATCCATAGACAGATGCAGGCATCAGTGAGGCAGTCCCGATTCCGTATAGGAATCCACAGACGAGCCTCCAGTGACAGACCTCAGAACCACCAACACCAAGCGAATCCTTTAGGAACCTTTTACTCCACGTGGGATCGGACGATGGGCATATTTTACCCCCTTACCCACAGAAAATTATAGTAAATTTTATTCTATATACTTATTTTATTTATACAATCATATTAATGGTGTTTAAAGATAATTTATCGATTTTCTATAATGATTCAGAAAATTTTATGTTAAAACAGGCATCAGTTATGATTTGAAATTATATTTCATAAAAAATAACGTTGAGTAATTTATAAAGGCAGTTTTGATAACATTTTTATTATTGCATGGCGTAATTTTAATGTATGTTGCCATCTATTGACAATGAAAATAATTATCTATATTTACAAGTTTATTCATTTAAAAATTAACGAATAAACTTAAATATTTACATCAAATTTTAAAAATACTCTATTCTTAACAATTTTTAATAATAAATTGTTATAATTTATTTTTATCAACAGAATTTTAGTAATATAATTTTATTCTAATGTATTAAAATATTTTTTCATTTAATTTTATATATTATCAATTATAAATATTATCCTATATAAAGTTTATTAAATTTTCGACTTTAAATTAATTAAATATTAAAAAATTAAAAACATTTTTAAATATTTATATAACCCAATATCTCTATGATTTTTTCTATATTTGTATTAGTTACAGAAATACACAACAGATGGCACGAATATTTACTGCATTTTTTGTAATAAGTCTATACTTTAACTAAATTTTATCAAAATATGTCTATTATAAAATGTAATATATATTCTTGCCATCTGTTATATACTTTAGATCATTTTAAATGTTTTCGTTGTCATATTTAATTTTTAATTTTTTTAATTATATAAAATAATTATTATCTTTAAATTAATATATCTTAAAAAATTCTTTATACTCTTTCAAAGAATTCCTTACAATTTAATAAACTGAATAGAAAACTTTAGATTCAGATTCAACCAAGATTAAATTCATTTATTTTTTCCATTATCAAGATGGAATAATTATTTCTAGACATTAAGATTTCTATTTTTTTCCTTAACAGATGACGTTAATTTCCACTCAGTAAGAGTACTAAATGGCGGGGCGAAAGAAGCCCTTCCATAGGCTGTCACCCCTGCGGAGGGGTCAGCCGGACTGTGGAGAACGGGGATCGACGGCCGAACCCGGATCCCATGATAAATATTTTCTAAGGTTGGGACCCGAGACTCGAACCCTATCCTTCAGAGTGGAAAGCCGAAGTGTTTCCACGCCGCCAATCCAGTCAACTTAAGATTTTTACTTAAAACGTTAACTATTTGAATTCCGGCATATTTTCGGATAGCCGTGGTGGAAGCAAGCTGTGCTTTCACTCTGAAGATTCCAAGTTCAATTCTAGGGTCTCTAATTTCTCAGAAACGGTTCTGTTTTCTCATGTCTTTGAACCTCTATCCTCCAGCTGATTAAGAATTTCGAAAATGTCCCGCCGCTTAGTACCTACGGGGAGGCGGGATTGGCCGGGTGGAAACTCTTCGGCTTTCCATTCTGGAGGACCCGAGTTCAAGTCTCGAGTCCCTTGAAAATATTTATCATGGGGTCCAGGTCCTCCTGCCTGTCGATCCCCATCCTCCATAATTGGGCTGATCCTCCGCAGGGTTGGGCAGTCTGTGGAAGGGCTTGTTTCGCCTCGCCACTTAGTACTCTTACTGAGTGGAAAATGGCGTCATTTGTTGATAAAAAAAAAGGATCCATCGGGTAGAAAGCAGCATTATAAACGATATTAAAAAAATTCTCACCATTTAAAACTTCAACACGCAGTTAACTTTATATACGATTTCTGTCTTTGACAGATAATAAATATTTCAAGCTAATGACGATCTGGCCATAGCATTGATGGGAATCAGTTGGCTGGATCCGAACATCTTCCAAGGGAAAATTTTCAAAATTTTGCATAATTTAAAAGAAAAAAATATTCATTGTAAAGTTGTAAAGCCTTACAACGAATTCATTGTAATAAAATCATTTTATGCTTGATTTATTCAAGCGTAAAATAAGGCAAATTTATTCGAGAAATTTAATAATTTCTAGATATTTAACTTAAAATGATAAAAATAAAGTATTTAACACATTTCTGAACTAATGAAGTTTGTTTACTCATTTTTAACCTATTTTCCGAAAAAAAGATGCGATTTATAAGATTTTTATTCTATTTGATTTTTGGATCCCCATTAATAACTTTAGAATTATCAGTCGATTTTTTTATAAAATTTATTAGTATATGTTGCCATTAAAAGTAATCTCGAATATTGTTCAATGTATTGAATATTGAGCATCCTACCTCAATCATTTAAAAATAGTGAGAGTTTAAACTTCTAAGATTCTCTCTTAATATATTTTGAACTCATTAGCAAATCTTTAAAACATTTAGGAAGAAGATTAAACTATTGAAGATGATCTCATTCAATATCATTTGGTCTCTGTATGACCGAATTGTCCGAGTAGAAACGCTTTGGCCTCCCACTCAAAGGACTGGGATCGAATCAGGATCTCACAGCTTTAAAATTTATGTGAGGACTAGCTCCATACCGATTCCTATCAACTATAATTTTGTTGACTTTTCACAGGCTTGAATAGCTTATGATAAGGCCGGAAATGGTCCGTCATTGAATTAGATTGGGTTAATTTGAATTATGCAGTTAATCACAAGAAGAATATATTTGGCGGCAATCACATTTAGATCCCATTATGAGCTGGCTAACACCCATGATGGAGTCAATCGAAAGGTTAAAGGATGAGGGTTCAACAGGCAGGCCTGGTCCAGAATCGGATCCTCCTAGATGATAGGCAACTGTTTTGTTATCTAACCTTCCGACTGACAAGCCATTTACTAATCAGCGAAATGAGAAGTTGACATTAAAAAAACACTTTACCTTCACTCTTTAAAAATGATGATACAAAATTTTTGAAGATTATCCTCAATAACTTTGGAGCCATTTGTTTGATTTCTTTTAAATGCAATAAGGCGATCTAGCCACCAAAATCTATTTTGGGGTCGACCGGATGGCCGAGTGGCAGCTTGCCACGCAGGAGGACCTGAGTTCGCGCCCCCGGTTTGGTAACTCCTGAAAAGTTTTTTCGGAGTGCTGTTCCCAGCCAGGGATTCCCGTCCTTCACCATCCGGCACCCCCTCCACGAGTGTGGCTGCAGTCCTGGTTGTAATTGGTCCCGCCCCTTAATAATCTCCCTTATTGGAAAGGAATGTAAATATGCAAAAAAAAAACAAAAATCTATTTTGGCGACTTTAATGCATCTTTATCATCTAAAAATGGTGGACGTCTAAATTTCTGCAGTTTTTTAATAATTATTGAATTATTCCCTAAATTTTTCATGAAAATCAGAATAGAGGTCATGTTATCAAAGATGATTTTAATATCAACATCTCTAATCATTCCAAAAAGTAGATTTGTTCAGAATATAGGCGATTGACTCTTTCCGGTATTACTAGTCCTCATACAAAATCATTAAATGCTTAAATTCATCTTATTAAGAGTAAATGGTGTCAGAATCATCCAGACTTCCTCCACTGTGCAAAAATCAAATAAAAATTTTGTTTTACGAGTTCGAAAAACATATAAAATTTTTCTTTCCTGGTAAATTTTTGAACTTATATATATATTTTTTATTATTTTAACCACATTTTATTGTTACAGGTCTCTTGTATTACATCTTCTATTAGTTGTATCACGTGTTTATTTGAGTTGTCTTATAATGATAATAATAAATTTTAAGTACGAGACACTTTTCTTGAACTATAAATCAAGTACAGAAATTTTTATTCTATTATAAATTTGTTCTACTCCATTTGGCAGCGTTGAGTAGACTTTATCTGTTCTAGAGCTGTAATAATTATAATAAGGCAATTTAAAACTTTTCGAATTTTAAATTACATCGATCAAGTTCTTTCGTTATTCGTTGCTCAGCCAATAAGAGTCAGGTAAAATTTAAAATTAACCAATTACGGAGCGATGTGTCATATAGTTTCAAATTTATCTGCGTCGTCAATTAATTGCGAATTAGTTAATTAAATTTTTTCTTTCGTGAACTAAGATGAAATTAAACATTCAGAATATAATAAAAAATGGTTTTCTTATCTTGCTATATGCAGGGACTTTTTTTATGGTCGAAAAACTAGTAACAGTGATGTTGAGAGGTGATATTTTAGTCTGCTTTTCGACCTATATATTTTGAAACAAAATAAAAATTAAAAAATAAAATAATTAATTAAATCTCTACAGTTCTCTTATTAATAAACTAAGAGGAAAATTTAATATATTTGCTTCAGCTTGATTTATTATTTTTAGACATAACAAGTTTTTAAATCAGCAAAAAAAGTTGCAAAAAATTTTATTTTCATAATATTCTGGCAGAAAAGTTGTAGGTCTCTTCAGTCGGGTATGAAATATTTATTATTTCAAATTTAGAACAAATTTTCCGAGTTATTATCTATAATTTTAGCGTGCGAATTGAAAAATTATTCGTTATTTTTTCGATAATGATAGATCGAATTATGATTTACGCAACAAGATACGTATCATTTCAAGTTTTAAAAAGTTATGCACCGAATTAACATATCTGTATATTGTGCAAGAAAAATAATAATAATAAATTTTATCAGGCACACGCGATTTTTTTTTCTGTGTTTTAAATAGAATACCAGACATACAAGAGATTAACTTAAAAAAACGAAAAACTATAAACGTCCTTGCTGATCCAGAATTTAATTTATGAATGAAGCATGAAGTAGAAAGTGGTCAGCGGGTCATTATCCAGAATACATTTATATGGATGAATGCACATTTTTATATTCTTATCAATAGATTCATCTTTATCCTCGAAATCTATCCTACTATTTGGATAAAACCATAAAAGTTTTTTCACATTCGCTATAAAAATGAAAATTCCCTAAAAATAATTAATTTATTAAGCATTTTACTTATAATTTATCTGAAATTATTAATTTAGCTATATTTTACAATGTTTTAAATATAGTAAGAGTAAGTTAAAAAGTTTTTATAATATCGAATTTTTGTAATGCTACACTGTCGATCTTAGCGGCGTACGAGAATTACGTGTACGAAATGAGGGCGCCTCTACTTTAAAATAAAGAAAATATTTAAATATTAATAATCGATTACGAGTTCAGCGTACTTAACAGGAAATTCCGATTTCTGATAGAAAATATTATAAATTTACTTTTTTAATTATATATTTTCCTTACAAACTCACTGAGAGCGAGTTAATTTAATAAACGATAAAGATTATCTCAAAATGTCTTGTTTTTGTCGCTTAATCTATTACCGATCTCTGAATAATACTCGCTTATCAAGTTTGGTTTGTTTAAAGCTACACCATTAATGTTAGCGAGGTTATTAAACTAAAATGATAAATGGATTAAGTTTAGATGCTTTAATATAATTTGCATTACATTCTTAATCTAAGTCGAAAAATCCAAAAAAACACTGTTTTTATCAGTGGATTTCATACGGAAAAAAATAGAATTTAGAGATACTGAGTAAAAAATTTTATAATTCAAGAAGCAAGAAGCATCATTCACAAATAATGTATTTTCGGGGCGTATAACCTTTTTTTTATTAAACAAAAGGACCAACTCAAACTTTAGATCATCTTGTTGCGTGCTACACGAGAATAATACACTCATACTTCTGACGATGATATAATAAATAATATTGTAAATATTCATAAAAAGACAATTAATTTAATTAAATTTAAAAATTAAAGTTTTCAAATATCGTCACGTTAAAATGGTTTTTGTTATACTTATATTAATTAAATTAAAAAGTATTTCAGAAATGTACACTTACAGAAATCTAAAACACATTTTAATTTTATTAAAAAAAATTAAATACGTGGACAAACTAAATGGCGCCGCAGGCTGCAATTCGGACATCACCGCTTTACGTCATTATTTTTGAATAACCAATCAATGAAACTTAAAAATATTTCAAAAACCCGAATTTTGAATTAACCAATCATATATTTGATTTAATATTGTTCAATCGAATATGCACTCTGTTTGCATTCGATTGAACAATATTATATATAAAATTTGAAAATTTCGTTTATAAAAATCTTATTTAGTAATATTAAAATCAACATAGAATTTAAATTTTAAATATCTGCATTCTATGATTGGTTAATTTATAATTAACCAATTAAATTGCAGAAAAATATTTTATACAAAAAAAAATCATATTATATTTGATAATTTGAAATCAAATCATATTATCTAATAAAATCAAAATAAATGTTCTAAATATTTAATTTAACATGCGATAAAATATTAATAAATTTCTTAAATATAATTTAAATTAGAAAAAAAAAACAATACATTTGAAATCGTCTAATTAAAACATTTTCAATCGAACTAGCCAATAAGATTCTTTCAGACGACAACCGAGAAGAAATCATCGTCTGCGTTTTTATCATCATTAAATTAAAGTTTTAATAAAATTAAATCGAAATTATTGCATGAAACCATTTGTTTAAGGTTAGCATTTCCGGCAGGTTCAATTCATTTTTATAATTTTTTTACTAAAAATAGCAAGAAAGAGGAAGCGAGTTGAACTAGTTTCGAGTGCTAAGATTTTAGAACGAGAGAAATCTCCTCCCAATTTCATTGTTATTGTTCTTATCCGAGAAAAAAGAAATATTTTGTGAATCATTCTCGCATCAATAGGCAAAGAGGTTGATATTCTCCGTAAAGTTGAGATCGAAAGAATTATTTTAGCAATTGATCCACTCAATTGGCCTACATCTTATCGCCTCCGAAAAAAGTAAGTACTTTTAATTATACTATAATTTATAATGCCTTGAAGATAATATTTAAATAATATAAAATACAATACTCGATAGAAAACATACTGTTAATGTACTCATTGACACCTTTATCGATATGTGAAGTTATATCGTGATGGTATATCGAAAGATATTTTTAGTTTACAAGAGCCCAAAGCCATGTTATACGTGATCATATCAAATCAATTCAGGATAAACATACAAATTTACAGCATTATATTTGTTTAGATTCAGTTTTATCGTTTTATCTTTATCTAAACAATACTTTTTGATGTCAGACTTCTTCTTTCTTCTTCTTCTTCTTTTGAAATTTATCTCTTCCTTGTTAAAGTGATGTTACGTATATTTGTTTATCTAAAATCAGGAACCGCCTTTAAATTTCAAACTTTTATGAAAAATTAAAACAATACTAGACCTAGATGAGTGCAGAGCATGCATTTCACGTGATCGCTCAGTTGATGTTTTCTTGTCATGAATATTGTGATATATCATATAATCAAAATAATTACGATACAAAAAAAAAAATAACCAAACTTCTGGTTTCTTATCGTATAAATGTTGTTATAGAGTAAAGGAGAAAGTTTAAATACAGCAACGTGTTTTTATTTCTTTAAAAAACATCGCAAGCGATTCAGGAACTCGAAAATAACTACCGTTTTAGAAAGTAAAACACGCTGGCTAATAGTATAATAAACTAAATAACGATAATGATATTATTATATCAAAATATTGACGATTATTATACTCTATTATATCATAAGTAGGTCTGCTATATTATATTTATGTTGGCCATATAGAAAGTTTTACTCTACTTCTCAAGATTGCGTTAACGACAAACTTTTATTACTGTAGTAATCAGAAGAAAACTTCATATTGCTTGATTGAAGAAATCAATTTATTAATTTTTGTTATATATATATATTATACACATATGAAACCCTGTAGTAATTTTTTTTTTTTTTTTTTGGAATTTTCACGAATTATCAACAATTCCATTTTTAAACAAAATATACAAACTATCCTCTTAAAAATAACAGTTTGACACATTCTGAATAGCGTAGAACTAGAAAAAAAAATATTTTTATCTATCTAAACGATGTTATTGTAAAGAAAACTGTTTTGATCTTAATAATTTTCCTAAAACGCATCTATTATTATTATTGTTTTTTTTGAATAAATCTTCAGTCAAAGGTTTCCACTTTTCGTATTACAGAACAAGTTTTAAAATTAAATTTCAAATAGGAATCATTTTCCTTTGGTAACTTTCTCAGCCTTGCTCTATCTGAACTGTACATATTTACCTTCCTCAACAGCCCCAGGGAACAGAGCAATCAGCTACTAACCCAGTTATATATATTTGCCATAACTGTTTACGGGGGAAGAGGGGTGGATATGAAAGGGAAGCCTGCTGAATTGGAGCACGGAACTAGTTAGGTGTGTCTGAGCACATTGTTCAGACACACCTAACCAGTTACGTAGCTCGACATATAAATAAGCAGACGTGAATCTCTCTTCTGTAGATGCTGCCGGAGTAAATCGGTAAGTGGACGTGTGTGCGTGTGTGTGTGTGCGCGAATTTTCTATTTTGCTTTCCGTTATCACAAAATTTCTGGACATATACGGTGATTTTAAATTTACGAAAATTTTATTTAATTTTTTTTAAATTTAATAAATCTCTTCCGACTTTTGCGCTAATCTAATTAATTAATTCAAAAATTCTTAATGTTACAGAATTTAATCACTGCGAAGTATCGAAATAATTACATCTATTTTTATACAAAATTTATCATTTGCATCCCTGTTTAATAATAAATTACGGTAACCATTAATTTTTCCTTAAACCTTTAATGGATATAGCTTTCTATTAAACTTTTTAACGAGATTCTGCTAATGTTTGTTTACTTAATGGTAATTTAATTGAGGGAGAGAACATATATATGTAGCGTTACATAAGATGATCCGGTGAGCATGGTTGAATTTCAGGGTTACGATATTCAAGGTTTAAAAGATGGGTGTGCATATATTAATGTGCCTAATTCTTTCTAGGTCAAGAAACAGCACAGGACACAATGCAGAACTTCTTCTTCCTCCTTGTCCTTATCGGTGAGTTCCTGTTCTATATGTTTCCATAACTTCTTTAGAAAAAAAAACAATTTTTTTCTTTCATACTAGGAAATTTTCTTTGAGAAAGGCTTTTCTTTTTATCCAACCGATAAATATCTTTTCATGTTTTTTTATTCATGTATACGATTTCGGAAGAGATAAAAGTAGAAAATCGCAGGATATGCTGTAAATAGATATAAGGTTATGAAGAATACAAGGTGGCCTTGACCTTTATTTTTTAAATTTGTTTATAATGCAACCTTTTAGTTCTTAATCATAATTAAAACTATATCCATTATCATTTGTCTAATTTACAAGTATCTTCATAAGAAATATACTTAATAACCGTAAATATTTTATGAAAATTAAAGGTGAGCGTACTTAACGGGACTTTTCATCGTGTTCGCAAACTTTAGTTTATTTTGAACATTAAATTTACTGACATTTTAATATTTCGTGATGTCGAAATTATTGAACACTGAAAATTTCTTCAAAACAATTTTTTTTTTCTTTTTTAATAGTGGTTCAAGTATAAGATGCGAAAATTTCAATGAATTAAAAAAAATCTTCACAGTTCATTAAAGACAGATGCATCATTAATATTTATATAGGTCGCAAAACCTAAATTCTTAAACATTTTGATTCGATGAATCAAAAAACTTTCAACCTTGACTTTTTAAAAAATTTGAACCCCTGTTCTAGTTAATACTTTTCTTCATAAAATGCAAATTTTTTTTTTCTATATGAATAAATTTGATCGTGAAGATAAAATATAGAGTTTAATTATAACAGCACTTTCTCTAGGAAGTTTCTCATAACTAGAAATAGTTTTCTTTTTTTAATATAAACGTATCCAGTTCAAACAAGTTATTTTCAGTAACAAAACTACATGCGATTCATGTGAACACCGTATTAATGCGGGTGAGGTTAGTGTCCTTGCATAGAGGTGTGTGCGCTTAATGATTAGGTCATAGAAAGCAGCGGTAGGTATCCAGAACAGTTTAGGTTAATGTCATCCTTCCCTCGCTCACGTCACAGCAATTAATTTTACCTATTTTCTGTAAGTGCTATATATAATTTCCTTCTCTTCGTTATTAAAATCTTCAAAATAAAATAGTTTTCAGACAAAAATTAATCAATCTTGTGCAATTATGCGTGTCATTAATACTTCGGGGATGTTCACCTGGCCAAACAAACATTAATCTAGAGGAAATGAAAACTCGACCCTAAATTCAATCACCCATATCGTTTCACTGTGTTTTCATAATTGAAACTTCGTACGAACATATATAAATACCAAAGATCTAATTTTTACACTGCATACAATTAATTAAAACACCCATGTGTGTGTGTTTACCAGTTGCAAAATTGCGGAAGTTGAATTATTATCTCATTATAAATTCTATCGCACATTTTTCCACTTAAGGAACATAAAATCTATAAGTTATTTAAAGTCAAATATAGGTCGATCCCGCTGCTTACACGTATTTAAATATAGATCTAAAATTCGACTCATATTTCCCTATCTATTTGTAGAATTAAAAAAGGGGCAAAATCACACCCTTTCGATATATTAAATAATAATAAAAAAAAAAACAACTGACTTGTGAGTCCTATTTGGAGAAACACGTAAGCCTCCAGGATTTCCTTGTCTTTTATTCATTGTTTTATTGCCTTCTGTTTTGGATGATATTTTTAGATTTTCAAGTTATTAAATAATACTACGTTTAATTTTTTGATACAAAAAATTGTTTTACAGATGCAAAAATAGAATTCGTCATTGTGACGATTATTTTTAGGTATTTTAAACTTGATAACTAGATTTTAACCTATTAAAGAAATGCAATTTTTCAAGTCTGATGAACGGAAATAATTAAATTGATTAACACCTGGTGATTTAAGTATATTAATCTATTTATTGTTTATCATTGGATCCAAATACTACTCTAAGAAAGTTTAGATACACTTGTGATTTATTGTTAAAATTTTTTGCGTTAATTTTAAGAGCATTTAATGGTTAGTAATTGTGTATTTTTATTAACAATATAAATATTTTTAAGCAATCATCATAAAAAGTATTAACTGAATAATTCTTATAGGGACAAGATCATTGGCTCAAAATACTCAACAGCAGCAAAAGCAGCAGCAGGTATTATTTTAATAATAATTACAATTAAAGAAAAATTAATATATTAATATAAATGTATTTTTGTTTTTTTAAGAATCCTGAAAAGAAATTATATTTAAACCAGTATCCTCTTTATGACTATTATAACTCTGGAGCTTCTCAGTCTAATCAAGACAATCCTACTGTAGTTTATCACTTCATCAAGCCCCAACAAGATTCCTTAACTTCTGGTATTAATCAAAATATCCATAGACAAGGTAATATCCAATTAAAACAATCTACAAATGAAGATAATGTTCAATATCTTTTACTTCCTTCGTATGGACAACCTCCAGGAGTGAATCCAGTTTTGGCATTGCAAGCTCCTGAAGGAAGTAACGATTTTCAACCCCAAGTTCTTTATCGTCCACTGCAAATAGGAGGCCAACAGAATGTACAGGGTCAAAATTACAATCAGCAACCGATAACATTACCTTCGCCACCTCCAGAATATAAAACAGAAAAAGGAAGAAATACTCAATCCACTCGTCCTTTAGCTCATGTCACTTACTTGAACCCAGAAGATTCTCAAACTGCAGATTCACCTGCACGTAGAAGACCAGTTACTCGGATTGTCATCAAACGTCCCCAAGCACCTATTCAGAAACCTTACAGTTCAGATTCTGGTAACTTAAAACAATCAGATTATACCAACATAGCATTTACACAACCATATCAAGGATACCAGAAAAATCAGGAAAATCAAAAAACATCGTCATCAAGAATCAATTATCCATCACAATATTTCCCTCCCCCTCCTTCTAATCGTCAGCATACCAAATATTTGTCCACACAATCTCGATTAGAAAATCCACCTTCCTATTCACAACAACAGAGTTATCCACCTGAGCCCCAACAAAGTTATAATAAAGAATCTTCTGATAATGAAAATGATTCAGCAAAAGATAATGATGATGAAGAAAGTGAATCAAATGACCACTACAATGATGTAAGTGGAATCCCAGGAGATCCTGGTAAAGACTATCCAGTAATGGCAAGCATACCAAGTACAACCTTTTCTTGTGAAAATAAATTACCTGGATATTATGCTGATAAAGAACAGAGATGTCAGGTTGGTTCTTAAATTTTCCTTCAATTAAGTTCTTTTAAAATTTTAAAAATCAAAATTATTAAAGTAAAACAAGATATATTATAATTTTCATATTATATATTCATTTTTCTTTCAGGTATATTATTTCTGCGATACTCAAGGCCACATGAGAAGTTTCCTCTGCCCTAATGGCACAGTATTCAACCAGCTCTCTTTTGTTTGTGAATGGTGGTATAATGTTGATTGTGGTAGTGCTGATAAATACTACTCGAGAAATAGTGAATTATATAAAGTACCAAAGAAAAACACCACTCAAGAAAAACCTGTTTACTTCTTTATACCTAGATCTCAGTTGGATGGACAAAATCTTAAAAATTATCAAGTACAGCAAAGTTCATCTGCAAAATATCCTCAGACATCTAATTCATATCAGCCATCAGTTAACAACTATCAGTCTCAATCTTTATCTTATAAACCACAACAACAATCTGGTAGTTATCATTCACCACCCGTAGAATATAAAACAGCTGTAGTACCCCCACCTCCAACTTACAGGTCAGCAGTGACTGCACCTATTCAAAGCTCGAGAGATCCAGAAAGGCAAAATCTAAGAGTCTACGGTCTTCCTCGACTGCTTGATCAAACATATAACAGATATAACGGATAGGTATGAAACAGCAGTTGACATTTACTAATTCTAACCAATTATTTTTTACTAGACAAGAGCTCAAATAACATGACAGATCGGCTTTGCCACATTTGCAAACATGTAATTAATTTGAGCCAAATTAACCATTGTTGTTCACATTCAGAAAAATATAATACCCAACAAAACACCAAAAAAAAAAAAATTATGAAAAATTATCATATATTCACAATTAATTATGTTATAAGTATTACAGCACAGAACATGAGTGCAATTTATTTGCAGTATACATAAATCATCCAATATGTATTGAGCAGACTATTGCATTATTAGTAGTATAGTCTGTAATTTGTAAATAAATATTTTTCTTATTTAATTTTATTTGATTTTATATTAAAAAAAAATTTCTTTCATCGGTTTGAATAGAAAAGATGACGACAAGGTCAGTTAATATTCGGAGCATAAAATTTTATAATTCGATAATGATTTTAAATATTTTACACAAAAAAAAATTTTGGTAAATTATAATATTGCTGAATATTTTTATCAGACTGAATATTTATTTTCTACTGTATAATCAGGCAATTCTCAACCTGTGGGACATGCCCACAGGTTGATAAATGCTGAAAGGTTGAGAAACACTGGTATAATCTGTAATACATTGTATACACAAAGAAATTACAAATCTGCAATTTTGTTTTTATGTTTTATATGGTTTAAGTTTGTAAAATAGATATTTATTACTTAACTGAATTAGATTTAAATCACTCATTTAAAATTTAGAGTTAAAAGTAATTAAAATATTTATTTTACATATAAAATTATATATATACAAAATTTATAAAATTCTAAGAATTTTATTTACAATTCATATAATTTTTTAAAAATTATACTATAAAATCATTTTACAATTTTTAAAAATAAAATTAATAACCCCAAGTCAATCTCATAACATGATCTATTCTTCTTTGAGTGGGCTTAATGAAACCTAGCATTTCTAATTCTGAGATGCAATTCATAAATCTTGCTCTGTATGCAGATAAGGAATACAATTTGTCTTTAATTTTTTAAAAATTTTAATACCAAAGTTGTTAATAGCATTATGGAATCAAAAGGTAAGATTCTAGTTGAGCTACAGCATGTGGATCTATGACAATGCAATCAACAGTGATACGCATCCATTGACTTGAAATTAAATTCTTGCTTTTTGATTGTACGATAGATTCTAATCAAATATCATAGCTAAAATAGTTTTAGAGTGAATGTTTAATATAACTGAACTGTCAATTTGTATTTTATACATCAGTTGGTGGGCGGCAAATCTTTAGATAGATCCACATGCTGTAGCTCAACTAGAATCCTTCCAATCAAAATATATTAATTTATAGTATATATAGTGTTAAAAAATTTTATACAGATATTTCCCAGTTTATTCTTTAACGAAAGTTATATAGTCTTAATCAATTTTTACAGGTTCGTTGTTACATAATTACATTTATATATCGATGTTATCTTTTCACAGAAATTTCAAATTTGTAATCTTTTCTGCTAGTCGTTAAGAGTTTGATTGTGCATTAACAGATCTTTAAATGCAAAGGATACAATAAAATGGAATCCTTCTTTATTTTTACATTTTTAGTTCTCTTTTGGGTATTACTTTGTACTATGGAACAAAATGACTGAAAATTAAGAGAAAAAATATTTAATCAAATTCAAATGCAATTTCAAAAACAATTTTTTCGTAATATTTTGCATACCTGAAACCAATCAAAGAGATTAATCAGACGACCACATTCGAGATGTAGTTTGTATACAATACATATATCCGGCAAAGAAGAAACTATTTCATCCAGATTACTTAATTTGCAACAAGAACACTAAAAGTAAAAATCAATTAATTTTTGAATTTAAAAAACATATAAAACTGTTGACACACTTACACGAAGATAACTATATGGATCTCTTAACGCATTTTGAAGAGCAATTCTTGGTGAAGGTAGCATATGCTTTTCAACAGCTGTAACATCATCAAAGTATAATACTTCATGCAGAGGTAGATTAGATGGACTCTTCAACATTCTGATTTTGAAAAGTCTTGCATTAAAAATTAATTAAATCAAAAAAATCAAATATATACTAAGATCACTTACTTAAAAATGTTTTTCAAATAATCAATCAGATTGCTACGCCACAATTCCTGAGGAGTTTCTTTTCTCTGTGCAACTAGATCTTTAAGTTTCTTATTAAAAAAAAAAAGAAAAGAAAAGATTTTAAAATATATATTTTTTTTATTATTTTGCTTGCTGGAGAATTTTTAATTCTTACCTCCTTCAGTTGTGATCTACTAGTCATTTGACCCCAATTTAACAAAACTGATTTTGCTTTCTCTTCTTCATCAACAGGTGCTGAAATTATTTTTAACAGTACTTTTTACATTTCAATTGCAATTTCTTCAAAACTGCATATGCAGATAGTCCTAGACTTAAGACCATTCATACTTATAATTGTGGTATAATTAGCAAATGCTGTAATTGGTCAATGCAATTCACATAATTACAGTACTGGGAAGGATTCTAGTTGAGCTACAGCATGCGGATCTATAAAATACTGACTGATGTATAAAATGTGAATCGACAATTCTGTTATGTTAAAGATTCACTCTAAAACCATTTTGGCTTTCATGATGTTTTTATTAGAATCTATTGTACAATCAAAAAGTAAGAATTTAATTTTGAGTTCGACTGGCACCTATCGTTATAGATCTGTGTGCTGTAGCTCAACTAGAATCTTACCATAGTACTGTATAATAGTGATTATAACAATGATTTCCAGGAGCAACAGTCTGAGGAACTGAGATCGCCATGTTTGTGTCTAGTTCCTGCAGTTTTGTTTAAATTTATTAACTCAATGTATTGTGCCATAATAAATATTGATAATAGGAAATCCATAATTTAGAATACCGTAGATCTCCAACTTACACAGTTCATTCGTCCAAACAATTTCTGCATAAGTCGAAAATTGTTTAAGTCTGATATACAAGAATGGATGCATTAGTAAATGGAATAGCCAAATTATGAAAAGTATGAGTATACTTAATGCCTAAATAAGAAAATTTAAGTCAATAAGTGATATTTTTGCAAAAAAATTAATTGTTCAATGAATGTTTTATTTGTGTTTTATGAAATTTCAACAAAACTAAACTTATACATCTGCATATCTCTTAAATCACATAAATCAAAAATGCATAAGCTGGAGAGCTATGTTCTGGCTGCTTCAACTAATGAATGACCTTGAAGTCAAAATCAAACCCTATCAGAAGTCAAGGACTATCTGCATATAAAATCAGATTCACTTACGATTTTCTGGTAGATTTTTGAATTTTTCTAGATATTCTTGAATATCTTTTCTGACTTTGGTTAATACTTCCATTTCTCGTAAATTGTTCTGTTCTTCTAGTAGGTTTATAAAGTTTTTCAAATTTTTTTCCATCTCTTCTCTTGACAACATGCTAACCAATATTGATCGTTTCATGTTAGTTAATATATTATAAAGTGTCGTTACTGTAAATACTGCTACTGACCTAAATAACTTAAAGGCCCTCTCAAATTCTTCTGTTGTAGATATATCGCTTTCAAGTATGAGTTGATAAAGTTCACGAATCTATTAAAAAAATTCAAATTAGAAATCATGGATATTTGAAATATGTAATTACAAAAAACAAATATTTACCTGTTTTCCAAATGGTTGACCTGGAATATCCTTCATCAATCCATGTAAACAAGGCATTAAACCATCTATCTGTTGCACATTCATATGGATGTTTTCTAATGATTCAACAACAATTCTCTAAAATACAAGGAAAACATCATCTTATATAATTTTTAACAGTTAAAACTATATAAAATTCCAAAATTTTTGTACTTGAATATTTTGTTTCTTTGGAGTTCTCCTGTGTGCATTTAGATTATCGAGATAACTGTAATAAAAATAATTAAAAATTATCCAATCATATTTTAAGACAATAAGCAAAACAGTTACCTTTTCATGGAGGATAACTTTGTTATATTATCTAGTTCTGTCTTTGACAATTTCTGCACGTTTTCTGTAAACGAATCAACTTCAGAGCAGAGAATGGACTCATCATTTTCATAGAAATGCTCAAAAACGCAAAACTGTAAAAATCATGTTCTTGTAAAAAACAAAATCAATGCTAAATACTTTAAAACAAAAAAGTTGTTGTTAAACGAACCTTTATAAGGCGTTTAAGATTTGTAACAGAAAAATCGTGATAGAGAACATAATCTACTGTTAATCTAAATACATTTGGTCCCATTTTAAAAGGTAAAGATGGATTCATGATGATCTATAGAAAAAATAAATCAAAAATTGTGTTTTTGTAACAGTTAGAACTGACTTCAAGAAAAAAATATACCTGTAGAACTTGTGAAAGATAATTAATCGGGGAAAGAGAATAAAATGATTCTATAGCCAGGCAAGAAGAGGCTTTCTGAGTTAAAGAACTGTGAACAGTGGTCATTGCAGTGGCAACTCCGAAAATTAAAAACAATGGAAGTTTATTGATGTAACAACTACAAAATATCAAATCGAGAAAATGAATTTGGAAATTATTATAACAGAAAGAAAACATAATTGAATGTCGTACTTGCAAATTAGGATAAAATTCTCTAAAACATTAGGATTAAAAGTTTCAAATTCTTCTAGGATAATTACAAGTGGTGGATTCTTAATATTCGACTTTTGTAATTTTTTCTTTTTTCGTGGAGATCGGAATTTCTGAATAAAAATTTCAAAATTATTGGTAAGTATTGTTTTATGGTAATAAAAGTGAAATTCATGCAAAATTTGTAAGAATTTTAAACATTATATTTAAAGATAAGATATACAGCAGAACCCCATTTATACGTTTTTGAAGGGTTTATACATTTTTGATAAAAAATTATGTACAAGTGAGATTAACGTTAAAATGAAACTTTTTATTTTAACTTTAAATGTTGAAAAGATACATTAAAACTTAAAATTAAGAAGTTTAATTAACGATGATGAGCAAATACAGTTATTTTGGCATAAAGAAAGAATCAATTGTAGTTTGTTTTTGGATGCAAAACTACATTCATAGATCAAGCCTTCATATGCAACTACAGTATCTATCTGCAAAAAAAATGCCTGTACTGAAGAATGAATTATAAAAGTAAAACCAAAACTGAAACTTCTGAAGTGGATGAGTCCAAACGTGAAAGGGAGAGTTGGAGTCGGCGAGGGATAAGTTTTGATTTTATTTTGTATTCATTCTACTTTCTATTTCATAAGATAATGTAGTGTACAGTATAACAAACTGTTCCTTCGTTGAAAAAGTTTCACAAAGATTTCTTGGATTTTATGTAGGCTTATAAGTGTGACAAAACGATTCTGGGGAATAAAAATAATAGCATACAAATGCAAAAATGTATAAATGGAAAACATGCAATTGGGATAATTTTACATGCAAAATCAAAAGAGTGTACAAAACACAACGTACAAATGGAAAACATAGAAGTGAGAAACGGTATAAACGGGGTTCTCCTGTATATGAAATCAACAAGTAATATATACAACATAAATAAACTAAGTAACTTGAACTTTTAAATACCAGTAATTTACAAATACATTAGATGTTTATTCTATGTTGTGGAAAAAATTATGGAATGTATTTTACATAAAGTTGGATATATATAAACTAGGGAATATCTGTATAATCCAAACTTCAAGGGAATTTACTCTAAATGAACCTAATTACTTTGCCAAATTATATTCCTTGATAGTAATTTCAATCATTTGAAATAATTTATATTAATTTTAGCACCATTTTGAATTTTAATTCTAATTATGAGATGGTGCTAAAATTAATAAATATTATTTCAAATGATTGAAATTACTATCAGGGAATATAATTTGGCAAAGTAATTAGGTTCATTTATCTGTATTTACTTTTTACAAATGAGTAAATTATTTTATTACTTAAAATTATTTGAGATTTTAAATATTTAGAAATGTATGTATATGAAATATTTGTGGAAAAAAAAAGATTTTAATCTTTTTTATCATCAAATGTTAATGATTCCAAGATAATCAAATTCCCTTTAGAGCATTTTAGGAGGTCAATAAATATCAATCTAAATTAATCAATCTTATTCTTAGCCGTTAACTTTGTGTGTTCGAAAGGCCTGAAGATGGCAACGAACTGTATTGCCGAAAGCGTTAGCCTTATTAAAATGATG
>WUQG02285386.1:0-19649 GCA_011317285.2 Androctonus mauritanicus | reverse complement strand
CTCCTGAGTTCATTGGTGAAAGTCCCATGTGGGGCAAAAGCCCCGTTCTCAAGCTATGGGCACCAAAGTTGAAGCTCGGAATCAGGTTTCTTTATGATTTCCTGCAAGACTTTTATAGATAATCGGATATTTTAAGCGATTTTAGAGACATATCTTATCATTCCGAATCGAATGCAATCAATTTAAATAAGCTACGACTTACCTTTACTATGTTAGGTAATTTTTTCACTTACGACAATATATCCGTTCCGAAGCTTGGTGGAATTCTCAAATATTTAAATTTTTTATTATTTGTATGTACAACATCCTATTAATTATATTACATTCGGTTCACTTTTCCATACCGGATAATAATAAATCAAATATAGAACTTCGAAGATCATCTTTGTCAGTCAGTCGAAAGAATTAATTAAATACGGACAGTATATATCCTTCGTTAAACTTCAAGTAAAATCTATATAGAATCCCAAATCGTTAAAAGCATTACCCAAGTGGATTTTACTTTTTCTAATAAGATATTTTCGATTTAAACTATTTCAATTTTATTTTAATCAAATAACAGATTAAAGTACTCCACAATTAAAAACCGTTTTCTTTCAAACAAATCTCGAGTCTACACGACACGTGCTTATTTTTATCATTTCGTTGACTCACAAACTTATGCATCATGAATTGTTAAGACTTCATACTGTATATAATAATTAAGTACTAAGAACTTTCACAGATTAAATAAGTTATTTAACCATCAGAAAATTTCGGGCTGTTCTAAGCAGATAAAGAAAAAGTCCTGGATGTTAACTAGATAATACATTAATTAGGACAATTCATATTTTCTTTCGAGAGAAAACGAAGAGAAACAATTTTAATGAGCGCTAACTCGACTATATAGGCCTACAGTAATATTGTCTATCAACAATACGTTCATTACGTGGGAAATTCGGTCGAGTAAAATCCATCAGCTTTCCAATTAGTGGACCGGTGATCGATTTAACAACCATCTTTTGAATAATTTAAATGCCGGGATCATCGACTTCCTTTCTTTCGAATTTATTTTAAATGGTTCATCTTTCTTATCTATATGGTATCGCTAAAGTCCTGAAATCAGTAATTCTACAGATTATCTAGGTAATCTACAGATTATCTAGGTAATCTGCAGATTAACTAGGGAGATCCGTTAAAGTGCCGAAAATTGTTTCATTTCTCAAATTACCTAGATAATCTGCACATTATCTACTAGGCACTCGATAAAATGAAAATAAGATCTTTGCTGGAACAACAGCAGCGTTTTTGTACACTTAAATTAACACAATGTTATTTTTTTGTTTTCGATATCGAAAGAATCAATACAATCAAACAATCAACAAATTAGTTGATAGAATCAATCATCAATCAGTTAAAAAACTATAATACAAAGAATCAGACGGTTTAAAATATTATTACAATTAAGAAAATGAATTTGCAAAACATATGATAAAATTATGCTTACTTATTAGTGTAATCTAAAGATTGGTAACACTTTGAATTACATAGCAATTGGTTTTTGCCACAAGCATACCTATTTGTGGCACATTTAAATTTGAAGTCACATTTTCTGAAAACCTGCCCAGTACCAAGGGATTTTTTTATTGCTGTTTGACGTAAAGATATTTCTACAGCAGGGACGTCTTCTTTCGTTAAAAAACTCTCTTTGCAAACACTGAATTCAGATTTTGCATACAATTGTTTTAAAATACCCATTTTAGTACCAAGTTAATAAAAGCCATCCCTTCTTTTACTAAGAACCACAATTAAAATCGAGCGGGCATCAGTTTTTGCTCTATCTACTTTGGATACTTTAATTTTCACAGTGACACCTTCATCGACATACCTTTTGAACTTTAGCGATACGGAAACCGTTAATGTGCACATTACCTAGGTAAAATGCGGAAAACTCTTGATTCCACATGTTAACGGAGCAAATCAGTTAATCTGCAGATTAGCTGGGTAATGTGCACATTAACGGCTTTCGAGCTTTAGCGGTAACATATATACTGTAAAAATATTTAGAAATTTAGATATCTGTTAATGTTAACGTTTGTTTCGTTAGGTTATGATGTACTCTACCTCATATAATTTAAAAGGTTTTTAAATAAAATTATATAATTTTTGTGTCTTTTTTTATATATTCATATTTACAATTTGAATATACAAAATATTATTTTGGAATCACACGATGTCATTAATGAATGACTTCGTGATTTATTTAGATAATAAAAATTTCGTTTAATTCGAATGCATATTAATTTTATGCTGTTTCTATTTTAATTAATAAAAGTTTTTTAATAATATTTAAATTTTTTTGTAGCTAAATTCTCATCTTATTTTTATTCTTCAGTTTTATTTATATATGTATTAGGCCTACAGTATATTTGAATTTAATAAATAGTTTAAATCTTAAATTATCTTTCGATTTTTAAAAATTTAAAAAACTAAAAAAAAATAAAATAATCAATTTATAACATACACGCCAAATTTGTTAAGGTGCATATAGAAAATTTGTGAATAAAATATATATTTATGGTGCGACAAGACATTATATTTTCTATAAACAAATTGAAATCATGTGTAACCATCGTTTTATTTCCCACGTAATTGAAAAAATTAATGATTATCTTAACACTATAGCTTAAAGAAAGAAAATAATTAAGTATTAAAATAATTTGGCGAGAGAAAGTTAATTTCCTATCAGCTTCCTGTAATTATTTATTAGTAAAAAAAAACTGTGGGAAATATGAAAAAATTGAATCGTTATCAAAGCGCAAAAGACTTTTTTTTTAAATAAAATTGCAATTTTTCTTGTCCGGATGTTCTTTACGAATTTTTCACAAAATAATATAAATTATATGTAACTTCATAAAATTATTTTTTACTGAATTGGAATTACAGTATTTAAAAATAAATTTTGGTTTCTTCCCGAAAGATGGCGCTACGTATCGCATTATTAACGACAGATTCGATGCCATTAAAATTTTTTTAACAATAAAAAATGGATGGAATTATTTTCTTCATTTTTAATGTCGAAAATTTTATTTAAAATATATTTTATATATTTCGATCAATGGTGAGCTACTTTGGAATTTACTAAACTCCAAAATAGCTCACCATTGATCGAAAAATATATAAAGTATCTGAATAATAAATATATGATCGAAATATATATAAAGTACCTGAAGGTAAATCATCAAATGTTTTTATGTATTATTGTTTCTAAAGAAACAATACATAAAAACATTTGATGATTTACTACATTACAGGTACTTTACATAAATGGTACAGGTACTTTACCATACAGGTACTTTACATGTAATAAATCATCGATGTAAAGTACATTACAGGTACTTTACATTGATGATTTACTACATTACAGGTAGTTTATATAAATAAAGAACATTTTATTTATATAAAAGCATTTATTTAACCTGTGCTTCTGTGTTCAGGTACTTGATACATAAAACACATACATAACATATACATAAAAGGTGCTTTCAGGTACACAGGTACCTGAAAGCACCTTTGTTTTTATGTAAAACATAAAAAAATTTGATATTTTACATTTGATGAACCTTTGATATTTTACATCAAATGTTACATCAAATGTTCATCAAAAATGTTCAATATCAAATCAAAATTTAATTTGATGTTTTATGTATTGTTTCTTTACATAAAGCATTTAATAAATTACCTTCAGGTATTTTATATATAAAATTAAATCACAGCTAAAAATTTCAGTTTTCTTATTACTTTGTAACTTTGTAAATTTAAAATGATTTTTTATCGAACATAAAAATATAATAATAATAATATTATTATTATTCTAATATTTACGATACGGAATTATTTTAATGACGAAACTTCGTGACTAGGAACTATTAAAATAAAAAAAATAAAAAACAAAAATAGTTCTATAATAGCCTGGGTAAAAGTTATTAGTTATTTAGATCGCGAATCATTCATAAAAAAGGAAGTTTGTAAACATTTAGAAGAGTGAAGATAGATCCTGTAAACACGGGCTTCATTCTTTCTTAATTGAGTTTAAAAAACTTAAAACTCTTTCTAATATAATTTGTTCGTTATCTACAAGTCGCCGAGTTATGCAGTAAAAAAATTAGAAACTATAACTGTTTGATTTTTTCTTTATATGTCGAGTTATTATTTACGATTTAATATTCTATTTAGAAAGTTATAGGATTTTTATGTGCATGTGTGTGGTTGGAAAAAGCACCTATATCGTTGGCATAAAACTTTATATAGAATTTGATGTTTATTAAAGGTTAACTATATTTAATTTTTCTGTCTTATAAATATAGATTTTGTTTCTTAATTATTTAAGAAAATTACGTAGAATGTATTTCTACACACGCCAGATTTTTTTTTTTCAGTTATTAAATACAAAAGTAACAAAATGAATTATGATAAAACCAACTAAAGAATGGAAGGCTGATAATGCTTTAAATTTATACAATACGCACACCACACCATTCTACAAACATCTTATCTACTGACACCATTACAAAGGATGAAGAGGAGGTGACTGACCCATCACAAAACCATAAGAAAATAAGATGGATAGCCTGGAGTTAGACGAAGAATCATTTCTTTCTTGGACCAAGCATTCTTCTCTTTTGCGACATTACTTTCTCTCTATTCTTTCTTTTATTTGCCAGTTTTGTTGCCGGAGGAAATCTTTTCTACTGATTTAACCTTATACGATGAGAGATAATGATAACGTTCATTAAATGCGACACATTTGTTCGAAATTATGAATTACTTCTGTTATGGAAGTTCTTTCCATTATCATTTTCTCTTTGTAAAAAATATAGAAGTTTCTATGTTAATCTATTTTAAATCTAATTTTTTTTTCATATATATATGTTATCGAGTTTCAAAAAGTTTTTTAAATATCAATTTCGGATTTAAAATCATATTTATACTCGACATTTTTGTTATATATCGAGTATAAATACGACTGTTTATCAAAAATGTTTCGGAATAAAGAGAATTGCGGTAGTTTAATTAATTTTCAAATTCTTATAAACCAATTAAATATTTAAGTTCAAATAATTGAAAACATTAAAGCAAACTAATAAAATACTTAAAATTTCGAATAAAAAATCTTCAGCATTTCATGTTCGCGACAATAAATTATTAAAATAACTTTACAACTGAAAATTCCATAAAAATTATCCTCATAAACTATAATTAATATTTTTAAAAAAAGAATGAACGTTTTAGTATATAGAATGAAAAGAAAAATAATGTTTATGCAGTAAAAACAAAATATTTAGCTTTAAATGCCACTTATCGAAATCAACTACTCTCACAAGGAAAACCATTGTTATTAAAAAGTTGACATACTATTTACAATCTCGAAAAAATATTTACAATGACTTAACTACATACATACACACTATATCGAGCTTTGAACTCTCGATGAAGCTTATAATTATCAAAGTATACAAACCGTTTTAAGAATTTCATTTTTTAACATCTCGCTTAATGTTCGACGTCATATCAATGCATGCACACGTTTACTGAACTTGGACTTTTATTTCCAGTTAAAAAAAAAAAAGGCACGACTTCCGTGAATCGAGTCACGCTTGGTCAAACGTATAAAAAAACACCGAATATATTTATTTGGATAATTTCTACAACACATGTAGTAAGATGTTTTCTTTCCCGTTTATAAATTATGGGTGGATATCTTTTTCGACATTTATTAATATCGTTGGTAACACAGAAATTTCCAAGGTTCTTTCGCGCTTCCAGCACGGAGATTTTCTCGAAACCGCTAATAAGTTCTCGGAAGGAAACAATTAGAAACAGATGTTGGGAAGTTATTCGAGTAAAACTTGCGTCATGCAAAGATAAGGAACAGTGAAAATTCATGATATGCCATCGAGCCTGGCACAAAAATAGATTCTGAACTACAGAAGATCACCGGAATGTTCTCTAAATGTCAAACGAATTATTTTCATTTTCTTTTTTTTTTTAGAAAAACAAATTATTGTATTTGTAATTCAAAAATCTTCCATGGTTACTAATCATTCCCCATTAGAAGTTCTTACTTTCTTAATTTAAAATTTAGAATAATTCCATCATTAAAAATCAGTCTTTGTTTATAGAAACACTCTAAAAGACCATTAAAATTTTATTATGAGGCTAAAAATCATGTTATAATTTTTAAATATTTCCTTTTTTATTCTTAATATTGCATTTCAAAATAATGCGATATTTTGCTTACTATTAATTAAGGAAGAGGTTTGATTAAATTAAATTTTTGACACTTTTATTAGTCCTCCAGTAGATTTTTTTCTTTTGTTTTTAAAGAATGTTGTTCAACTCGAACACTTTCGTGTAGCAGACAGGAACTAAACAATAAACTACTTAAAACACAACCGTAAAAATGTTTAAAGCGATAACATTCCAATAGACCAAGGACAATAGTTAACTCGCAATGTTTCCTGCTCATATTTAATATTAAAATCTAGTAATAAAGTGACAGTCTTTCGGATATAGCCTAAGTTTTAATCAGCCAAGTGTGAAGGTGAATTACCCAGGTCTAAGTCAACCATTTTTGCACTCTCTTTCGATCCTAGCGAATTAAAACTAGCTAAAGTGCCACATGACGGAGGTTTAGCGAACTAAAGCGGGTAGGTCACGTGAGTATGAGCGTGCTGATCAACGGGAACATAACGTTTTGCTTGTAAACAAACGTGGGACGCGTCGTGTGCTTAGAGTGAAATGGAAAAGAGGATACGCATCACATTCTTACTTTTCCAATTCTGTAATATATTATTCGCAGGTACGTATATATTTTTTTTATATAATTAATAATTTACGAAGATTACTTACAAAATATTCTTTGATCTTATTATTTTAATGGCAATTTCGGAAACTTTGAGTCTCGATAAGTTTGTAATTTTGATTTTACTGAAAAAAAAATATATTCAATGTTTTTTATCAGTTGGATTTTGTTACTGGGCTTACTGCCAAACTACAGTATAAACGAACTTTTAAGTATTGAACGATGGCGGAGCGCATCATTAAAATTTAAGAGAACTTTTACTTAATACAAACTTTGGCTGTTAAACAATAATCAGATTCGCGCTTCCAGTGAAATTTCGTAAAGATACTAAAAATCAAAATTTAGGTCCTGATCATTAATTTATTGGACTTGTCGTTATGTGAAACAACTCCTTTTACAAGTTTTTTCTTTGGGGAACTGATGTTAATGAACCTTGTTATTTATTAACGTGTCAGTTTACAGATATCGTTCCTTATTATTTAACATAATTTGCTATAATCGTAAAAATCGTCGTTACCATATTATGCATCTATAAACATTAAAGACGATGCTTGGTACTGTTTAACTTTAAACGATTGATTAAATTTTAAAATCACTCTCGCTACTAGTGAAATTTTTAATTTTTTTTAGTAAATTAATTATCAGTAGGCTTTGCGAATATATTATTTTATGTGAAATTTCCGAATCTTTACTATAGAGATAATTTTTATTGCGGAAAGTTATATTTTAAGAATTTCACTACTCGCAATTTTTCACATAAAATTCAAATTAATTTTATAATGTTTTTATTAAAAATTATATATTAACTGCAAATCTAACAAATTTAGAATTAAAATTAAAAAATAAATTAAAAAGTACTCGGAATTATTAACGCTTGGTAACTTCTATTGCCTAACAGGTAATCAAGTAATTTCGTTTTCTAAATTTTATCTTTGCCTGGAGAAAGCGGGTAAGGTGAGGGTCAGCACTGATGTTTAAGGGGGACGAGAGGAAATGCTCCCTAATGTCAAGGTTGGCTGTTGTAGTATCTTGTATTGTTCCTTTGGCAGCATTCCATAGAACCAGGACAGGAATGTCGGTTGTCCTTGTCATTTTATCAGAATAATTCCACACCCTGACCTATCGAAAGACAAATCTCCTAGCGAATATACCCATTACTTTCAAATAGATGGTTTGAGACGGATAACATGATGATATGTTATTATTTTTGTAATGGGTTTTCTGATTGATGTTTTCTCACCGAAAATTGGTTTCTCAAAATTAAAGTTTCGATTAATTTATACTGTACAATTTTCCACTTGGTTTATTCGCCAATTACTTTCTCAGAGAACAATTTCGATTTAAAATATTTAAATATATATTTATGAGAATAGACGATAAAGCATAGATGTTTTAAGAAAACAGTTAAACAATTTTATTTCATTGTTATCATTATTTTAATTATTAAAAAGTCTTTTAAACTGTTTGTAAATAATTAAAAATTTGTTAAAATATGGCGCACCTAAAATGTATATATATTTTCTTTATTAATTTATCGCTCTATCATAAATTTAAGAAAGAAAACAATAAAATTCTTCAGTTTGCGCTTCATTTTGTAACATCAGTATATTTTATAAGAAACATTATAATAAATTTCGAATATTTCTTATATTTTTCTTTATCTATCCAAGCTATATTAAAAATATTAATGACGTAAATGAAAAAAAAAAAACTTTAAAAGTTCAGTTTGATATTAAAAAGTAATTACTCAGTTTTCGATAATTTTTCTTTAAAAATAATTTAATAATTTAAATATTTAATTGTAATATATTATAAATTTAATGGTGGAAACACTTTATTCATATTATTAAAAAAAAACCTTCGTATACTTCACTGCATTATTATGTAGCCTAAGGGAGAAGCCCAACATAAAAGTAACAAATCATAAAGATCAGGAAATAATTTTGTATTCTGTCATTCATTTTTACCAACGATAAAATTGTTAACAATACTTTTTTTTATTATCGAAACAATCTTCAATTCTTATCGACCATCTCTTTGAATTATTAATATAGACCGCATTAAAACGCCAAGAATGTATTGAATATTCATATTTATTTTTAAGATGTTTCTTATTATTTTTTTACTTTAATAGCGTGTGGAGTTCGACAAATAGACGACAGTAAACGTTTAAAATTGAATAAAACTGCGCACGAAGGAGATATATTATTAGTTTATAGCAGAAAGGCATTATTTTTAATATAGAATAAATTAAGTATTTGTTGTGCATAACTAACATACCAGAGTCAGATTTGAAACGAATGCCCTCGACCGAATGCCGAACATTCACCTGTTAAACCTGGAGGATCCAGTAAACAGTAAAAAAAGAGCTGAATCAAGTATGCACAACTATTTGCCATTCATTCCATCTTTTCATTTTGTTTATTATTTTTTTAATCATCTCGAAATTAATAATTTTAGATCTTCGTTCCTTCAAGAATTTCAATACGAATTATCCAACATATTATTAGTTTTTTTTTTTTGTAAAAAATGTTTTTGTTGTTTGTTATGAATTTTTTTTATGAAAGCGAATTTAATAATATCTCGAGAATTTAGATTAAACTTTAACAATTAATAATAATTTTACGGATATTTTTTTTTCCATTTTGTCTTAATTAATAAAGTTATATTAAAGTTTATGATTTAATTTTAGAATTTCTTAATATTTTTGATGTACCGTAATTTAAAAATCGATTATGACGAAAAATTATTTTTAAATATTAAAAATAAAACTTTTTTAACGTAACGAAAAGATTAAAGGACTTAAAAATTTATTTCTCTTAACGTCGACATTAATTTAAATTTTTTTAAATAAAAAGTTTATTATTAAATATGTCATAAAATTTTTATAAAAAATTATTTTGTTTTTACATAATAAATTTTTAAATATTTATACAATTAAAAAAAATCTAAATTATATTTTAATTTTGTGTGGAAAGTAAAAAACATTCGAAAGTTAAAAATTTTTTATAAATATGGTATTCTCAAATTTATAACTTCAAACATGTGTTATCGATTAAGGGATATTTATTTTATAAAGAATTTATTATAATTTATATCGTTTAATATCTGATGACGTGTTTTATTAATTTTATTGAATTGTTGAAATTTTATTCTTGGGGATACCTTTGATCTTAATGGATCAGGTGATGTATTAAAACTGAAATGATATAAAATATTTACATTACTCCTATGTCATCATCCGTGTAAACAAATTTACTAGTTTAAAATTATATCAACATATTTAAAAATAAAATATCGTAGGTGATACGTCTTCATGGAAATTAAAAATGCTCATTTTGGTTATTCCATATAATATAATGATGGTTATTCGTTTGATCTATAATAAATTTACTAATCTTGATTTTTATTTAAAATATCAAAATTTTATATTTCTGTTATTAATTTATAAGTAATACAAAATAATTTTAAATTGTTATTCTTTATATTTTAATCAGATCTTATTAAAATAGAAAGAATAACAATTTAATTATTCTTTGTTTTATTTTTAATTATTACAAGATTAATTTAAAAATTCGAAATTATTGAATTATGCAAATCATGGAGATTTTTTTTTTTTTTTGCTTTAGTCTAAATTTAAAAAGTTCTTCATTTAATTGTTTTATCTTATTTAACTGTTTTCTTTCGATGTTTAATTGAATTTTCTTTAATTATTTAGGCAGAAATTTATTTTTATTTTATTTTATTTTCATGTTTTCAAAGAATTTTTCTGCCAAATGAAGAAAATTTTTTTTTATTTCTTCTATGTCGATAATTTACGTTTTACAGTTTTGAAATTTTAAATATAAATAAAAATAATTAAGGATATATTTTAAAATTATATTTTTAAAAAATAAAAATTTATAATTAATATAATAACAAACTTATAATTAAAAAAAATCATATATTTTTGAAGTTATAATCTTGTTTATATTTTAAAATGAATTAAGATATCCAAAGAAGTTTAGATGAAAGTAAAATATTTTACTGGTAGCCAAGATTAATGCCAAAAATACCACGCATTCCAAATGTAGATTGTTGTTAAGGTTGCAATGATAAACTAAACTATGTAAATGAAGAGTAAGCATTTCTTACCCTGTCTAACCTGTTACAGGTCCCTTATTTGAAGGACAGAACAGTCAAAGCTTTGTCCCAACAGTCGAGTTAGGTAAGTAGACCCTTTCACTTATAAAGTCAAGTTCAAGGACAAGACCAGGTTACTGGGACAATGTTGTCCTGGTATGTGAAACTCTACGCATCAAAACCAGATGCCCTCTAAGGGCCTCATAACCTCAGAAAGTAACGCGTTTTTACTTAATAATTCATCTCGTTTAGAAAATATTTTATTTTATATAAATATACAAATGATAATTTTTGTTTATATATATATATTTATATATTAATAAAATATGTGAAACAAGAATAAAATTTAAACCTAAAATTTTATATAATTTATCTTTATTCTCGTGTTGCGACTATTGATGGAATGGTGAATTAAAAAAAAAAAGATTACAAACGAAAAATATAAATGAGATATTTGACAGCAATTCGATAACAAAAAACTAGAAATCCTTAATAAGAAATCTATACAATGTTAATATAAAATTAGATAAAATTTTAAAAAATATGAATTTAAATGGCTTAAAAAAAGAAATTCTTATAGCAAGTTTTGTTGCAAATCTATACTGTATTTATAAAATGCAATATCTATTTTTTGCCCGTCCCATATAGGCATCCATATCATTTGACCTCTCAAACTTGGCCTAACGAATTTCCGTCACCCAGCTCTGGTAAAATAGGCTACCATCGGTCGAGATGGCCTCGAGGATGGGACATTTTGGGGTCACAACCAAAATATGTTCATGTAAATCCTTCAGAGTTATGTTCGAATTCGGAATGCTATCATATTCGCGCATGTATAACATTATGTGATATAACAATGAGTGACGTCATAAAAGCATAATTGATTCATGACCACACGATGACGTATAAAAGGACAAGTTGCGTCATGTCAATGATGACGTCATTGCAGTAAATTTGCTGGCTAAATCAACGTTCAAACTTGACACAAAAAGCCAATGAATTCGAAACACTATAAGTTATAATAAATGAACTATATAGCAAAATGATATTTTTGTAGATTTTACGACCAGAATGTTAAAGGAGGTCCAGGCCCATCCTTTAACATTCTGGTTGATCAAAACAAGGGCTTCGGCTAGTCATAATGTGCTCTAATATTGGCCACCACCGAATGCATCCCATACGTGACTCGATTAATTATAATATTATTTATAAATTAGGTTAATTCACATTAACCTAATCGATAAATACACTTAAAAATTAATTCAAAATTTTTCTATTATCAGTCAGGGGAACTGACTTTTATGATAGAGTAAGAGTTGTCACGTAAACTGTATTATGTACATGAAATACCCGAAAAATTTCGGGTACTTTGGTTAGTTTATAATAATTTCTACTTAGAAATTTCTAAAATTCATCCCTAAGGCTATGAAAAACTCATATAGCTAAAATCATAATATGTGAATTTATTCATGACCATGACACAAATTTTGTAAATATTGTATTAATGCCTTAGTATAAAAATACAGTAGCATAATATAAATCTCCATGCTAAGAGTTTCATATATAGAGTTATTTATTATTTTTGGAATAGGTAATTGAAGATTTCTTCAATACTTATACGTATAATATAATATATATTAATTTATATTATAAAAGTTTATAATAATAATGATAATAATATTAACAATCTTTTAATTATATTTAATGATGCCTAAAGAGTTTAAAGTTGTTTAATTTTGATAAACAAAATTATCACCAAAACATCATCTTATCAGAAAAATCAAGCTATTATCTTTTATTACAATAAACCATCGCCATTAAGATGTTTTAATCTTCAGTATTATCAAATATTTTTTCTTGATTTCAAAAAAATAAATCATTTTTTTTATCTTTTACCTTTCGAATATTTTTGCACGATTAAAAAAGTTAGATCAGAAATTATGTAAACTAATTATGTAAAATTTTGAGTTAGTTAACAATTAAATAATCACGTTTTTTATATTCTCATAGAAAATAAAGACAATTCGAGCATTCTAACTTAAAATTCCGAGTACAGTATAGTACTGTAAATAGAAAAAAAAAAAATCTTGACCATTTTTATTTATTGTTAATCCACTCAATATATAAAATATAAACTTATTAAACGACTTAATATTTTTTTTAATGTATGAAGAACATTTGAAACTTTTAAGAGCAAAAACAACTTTTGAAATCGATCAACGCAAATAATACGCCATTTTTAATTAACATAATTTAAAAATGATCGTTATATTATCCAAATATTATTCCTAAGAGACTTTAGAGTATCAATTTTCTTTGTTTATTTTAAAAATTCAGATTAAAATAACCTCTGTTAATAGATCGAGTGGATCACGTTTCCAGTGATGATTCTGTAGAAGAGAACAAACAGAACACTGTTTTCCCAACTAAAGTTTCACTTCTCACTACCCCAACTTGGCCTCCCCCAGTTCACGACTACAGAAAAAATTATTTTCCGAATTTATAAAAATTATTAATCTCATTTATTAAATTGATAATTAATAAAATATTATTTGAGTTATACATTTAAAATAAAATTATTTTTCATTATTTTTATAATAAATTTTTTAGGTTGTAGGTATCGCAACGGACAATATGAACATGGGCAACTTGTGCAGACTGCAGAACCATGTTTAAATTGCACCTGCACTCGTGGTGTATTAATTTGTTATTTAAGAGTTTGCCCCACCCTTGTACCACCTTCTTCAGATTGTTTCGCTAATAAAGAACCATCGGATTGCTGTGCAACTATGATTTGCAGTAGGTAACAGGTTATTTTAAAATTTTTATTATATCAAAAACATTTACCAAACTATAAATTAATATATTTATATATTTTCCACAAACTTACGATATTTTTACTACTTTTTCAGATAGTATTAAGTCGAACAAGAAAAATGAATCGCTCATTATCAAATCGCATTTTTCCGGTAGAACTATGAATGATCCCGTTCCTGTGTATAAAAAAGCGGAAGAAATCGAGGTAGCAACCTCCTACACAGTGCATTTACCAACTACATCAGAAAGCGCTACCACTTTAAGAACAACTGTAACGCCATATAAAGAAAAAATGTCAAAAATGTTAACTTCAGACAGCTTAATGTTAGTTACATCGACGGAAATTCCATCTGATTTAAACCATATCAATGCTATTTCGGGAGGTGAGTAATCGCCAATCAAAATTTCATACATTTCCAGAATGTAGAAAATTTTGTGCAGACATCTGGGCGTTCACCGTGACATTAACCTGTGATGATGTTCCAGTCAATTAGGCAAAAGCGCAGAAGAAACACGTGTCTTCGTCCAAATTTCAGTCCTTGGATATCATGGTTGGCTTCCCTTCTAGAAAAATTAGTACTTTCGCTTATTCGTAGATATCTTAACTGCATGCTTTGATGCTTGAGCGAATGCTTATAGGACATCAAAAACAGTTTAAAAATGAAAGTTAAAACAAAAATATTTGGTTTAAATATTCTGAATATTTTAAAACTTATAATATAAAAATTGTTTATGCATTTTCTAAATAGCATAAATTAAAATTTAATAATAATTCTGTCAAACCTTATCGAAAATGAAACTGTTTTTAATCCGAAAAATTTTATATTTCAGGTTGTTACGTCAATGGCAGTATTTATGCTGAAGGATCTGCAATGATGTCTTCCTCCTTTTGTGAATACTGCTACTGTATTCGAGGTAAACAGATGTGTATTCGTCCGAAATGCCATTTATCTATAGAAGGATGCAGTCCACGATATTTTAGTCAATATACTTGCTGCCCAACGAGATATATGTGTAGTAAGTGAGTCTCTTTTAAATCATAAGATTAAGAATACCAATGACTGTAATCATTTTGTTTTAAATCATATAGGTGAAAAGAATAAAATATTTCGCTACACGTCATCAACAACGCCCTCTACTACAACTACTACTTCGACTACAATAACAACAACAACAACACCAAGCGTAACTAGTGAAACATCAGCCGAAATGCCTTTTAAAATAACACAACCAGGTGAATACTAGACATATAATACAGTAATTTGTTACTAAATATTGTACAATATAAAAGCAAGAACATAAATTTTTCTCTTGTAATTAAAATTACAAATAAATAAAAACGTGCCTTTAAATATATCACAAATCGTGGTAATTTGCATATTTTATGAAAATATAAAGATAATTATGAACATATTTTTTATTAAAAGTAAAAATTAATAATTTTATCTATCAATATTTTAGTCTGTCGACTTGATGGCATTGTATATAAAGTTGGAGATCCAGTTCCAAGCATTACACATTGCCAAACGTGTTATTGTTCTTCAGAAGGAAAAGTATTATGCACCTCTGTAACATGTTCTCCAGCAATGGATGGTTGTCAACCAGTTATCCCTGAAGGACATTGCTGTCCTCTTCAATATAAGTGTAGTAAGTTTATTTTATATTATTAATTAACTGTACTTATTTATTAAAAATTATAAAATCTGTTGAAGATTTATAATTTTTAAAAATAATTTTATTTAATAGATTTTACCCAAATTCCTGCTAATGATTTAGAAATCAAACCTGAATTTAAAGAAGAAGAAATTACTAGTTTGCCTATTATAAATGATACGGAAGAATTAAATACAACTGAAAATCAAACACACAGTATTGAAGAACATACAAAATCCTCAATAGAATATGATGACATTGATAATTCTGATGTACCTGAAGAAAGAGCAGAATTTGATATTCCGTTACCATCAATTCGAGAGAATGATAGGATTATTTATTTACCCGATTTTGCAGAAAATCTGCGACGCAGAATATCTGAAGCCTCTCTTCTTAACCATAACATGAAATCCTCAAGTAAAGGTCCTTTTCATTCCTTTTTACAACGTCCTATACTATATAAGGACCTGAACGAACGTTACATTTACAATAATAAACATAGATTGAGTATGATTCCTAGACGTGCTTCAGGGCGTGAAAGATCTCATTCTACTTCGGAGAATTCAGAATTCCAAGAGCTACCTGTTTCTAGTTCAATTTTATATTCCAAAAATATAAATATATCTGACAACGAAGAAAGTTTAATTAAAGAGATAGATGAGGACTTAAATTCGAACGTTACTGGTGAATTAGAAAATACAACTTCTATAGATCTCGAACCCAGTTCACAATATCTCGGTATTGATAATTCATCGGAGAAAATTCCTTTCACCGAACAAGATATTCTACCTACTACCGAAATTACGATAGCCGAAAGATATACCAGACATATTGATAGTGGAAAATCTTTTAAAGAAGAAGAAGAAACTACCGAGCAAAATTCGACGTTTACTGATTCTATCACTACAGTATTTACCACGGAGAGCAGTCCTAAAAATATATGGTATAGTGAACCTGATGTGACACCTTTAACAGAAGATGACGAATCTACAAAATTAGATGATAAGAAAAGACCGCGCCAGAAAGATAATAGAGAAAGATTTAGTCAAGTTATGGAAGTGATACCATTTCTGGCACAGGATGCTATTACTAGTCATCCTTAT
Organism: Androctonus mauritanicus; assembly: GCA_011317285.2. NCBI lineage: Eukaryota > Metazoa > Arthropoda > Arachnida > Scorpiones > Buthidae > Androctonus > Androctonus mauritanicus. The sequence continues at coordinate 3,110 of WUQG02285386.1, read as the reverse complement.
ATTCAACGTGCTAGAAATAGAACTCAGGTTCTTAAACCATCAACAACCGTAGATATAATCACAGGTAAATGTTTTAAATACTAGATATTTTTCAGTGATTTTTATGTAAAATGAATCATAGGACTTTGGTATTATAGGTCATTGCTTCATCAATAACAAAGTATACATAAACGGAGAATTGATAGGAAAAAATGATCCATGCCTACTCTGTAGATGTTTTTATGGTGAAGAACTATGCCAGAGGCAAAAATGTCCACAGCCACCGATGGCAAATTGTAAAGAAAACTATCTTCCGGAATTTTGTTGTCCCAGATATATATGTGGTAAATATAATTTGAAAATTCTAATGAGAATACGCTACTTTTATAACTTCTTCGGTTACTAAATTCCTATTTTATTCTTACTTCCATATTAATTTTATTATCGATTTCTTTAGGTGAAAATTCAGAACCAACAACAGAAAAATTAACAGAAACTTCTCCAAAAATAATTTCTACGCCCGATCAGTTGAGAATAGATTCAACTGCATCACATACAACCACAAATATTGAGATTACAGATGCCACTGAACCTACTGGAACCAGCGCAGAAACTTATACTTCGACAATAGCAACTAGTGATATTTCAATTACAGAGAGGGAACAGGAGAGCGAAACTACCACGAACTCATGGAAAATCACAGAAGAAAGTAAAGTAATCACAGAATTACAGACTGAAGATAAATCCGATCTTTGGGCTTTATTACGTGTTTCTGGTAAGTTTTAAAAATGAATACTCGTTTATCAATAACAAGGTGCCATTACATATGATTTTTTTAATAGGTTGTAACATATATGGAAAGTATTATAAACTAAACGAAGAAGTGTTTGAACTCGGTAGTGATTGCAAAAGTTGCATCTGTACTCAAAATGGCGTCCAGTGTAGTGATTTGTGTTGACGGTATTCGAAACTACGTATGATTTTGTATAGTATTAAATGTTATCTTTAAAAAAAAAATTCGGTAATAATATTTTCAGAATGGGCATTTGATAGGTCGCTTGTTTTTTAAATTATTTTTAAATGGATTTTGTAAAATATGTAAGGAAATTTTAAGTAAATAAAAGTGTAAAAATATTTTCTACCTATTCATTTAAATTATTTTCATTAATTATTTTACATCGAAATAAAACATTTTGGCGATTTAGTTAGAATGATTCCTTAAGCGCCATCTGTCGAATAAAACTAACATTAATATATTTTATTAATAACGTTCTCGATGTCACCATCGAGGTGAGGATACATCGACTTACCATAAAATTTAACAACAATTCCCTCGATAATAAAATGATTATTATTTTTCTGTTTTATTTTAATGTAATAGTAATAAATTTTATTGAGTATTGATACAAAATGATGCACCACTTGGAACTAGTAAAGTTTCGATGGATATACAATATTTTTTTATTTTTTTCGTTCATTTGATTAAAAATGCTTATTTTTTCGTAATTATTTTTTATTTGAATCATAGAATTTTTCGGGACACAATGGCATCGCCAGACAACGACCAGGAAACTCTGATATAATGAATGTACTGTATAGTTGAATGCAATTATTTGTTATCTTCATGTCGGCCTCGATTCTTTTAAAGGAACATTTTCAAACGATTTTTAATTTAAACAATTCAATTCCTGTTTTAAAAAACATTTTATACATTATTAATGACACTAATTTGTACTATATACAGCTCGATGCTACCGATATTATATGTAGTCTAAATTTTAATCGAATATTAAATGATTAATAATCTTTAAATTGAATATTAAAATAGGTTTGGTCTTAAATATTTTAATTTTGGAAATTATTAATTAATTAATTAAATTTTATTTATTTTATAAAATAACCATCAAATGATTTTTCTTATTACTCAATTTAATTTAATAACTTTTAATTCAGTACAGTACTGTTGTACTTTAAAAACTGTTTGCATTCAATTGTGTATCATTAAAAAATTGCAAAAATGAATTTTCTTTAATGTACTACTTACAATAATAATAATAATCAGATTCATTTTAAACAATAATGAAAACAAAGTATTATCCGAAATATTTCGATCTAATGATATAAAATTATTACGTGATAAGAAAGTTAGTTGCAAGATGAAGGGTGAACTGTACAAAATGGTAGTAAGACCAGCCCTGACATATGGATCAGAGACTTGGGCAGTTACTAAGTCACAAGAAAGGAAATTGGATGTTGCTGAAATGAGGATGTTGAGATTCATGTGTGATGTAACAAGAATAGATAAAATAAGAAATGATTACATCAGAGGTATAGTTAAAGTAGGCCCAGTTAGTAGGAAGATCCAGGAAGGAAGATTAAGGTGGTTCGGGCATATAAGAAGGAGTGAGGAATATGTAGGTAGAAAACTGAGAAAATGACCATTGGTGGAAAGAAAAGGAGAGGTAGACCCAGAATTAGATGGACAGAGAGAGTGAGGGAGGAGGATGCCTTGGACAGAGATACATGGAGAGTTAGAATAAAAAATGCCGATCCCATTTAAATGGGACAATCAAGGCTTGGGAAAGAAGAAGACTTAAACATCATGCGATCATGGAATTTAAATGAAACTATGCGATCCATCTCTTGTTTTTTAGATTCTGTGCTATCAACTTGGATATGTTTATCAACTCCTAATTTATCTTCTAAAAATGTTATAGTAGCAGGTACTTTTATTTTTCTTTCTTCGGGATCATAAATTCTATATGCCCCTCCTCGCTCCCGCGAGTATCCAATGAAAATACCTTGTTTTGACCTTACATCAAATTTTCCCATTTTAGGATCCGCAATTTTGTAGTATACCCGACATCCGAATGTTTTTAATTGGATGATATTTAGTTTCTGACCATTCCATAGTTCCATAAGAGTTTTTTTTAACAGTATTAGGTATCACATTATAAATGCAGGCCATTTTGTTTCAATTTTTTTTATTAGCACCTATATATTATTTTGTGATTTTCAATGCAGTTTTGAGTTAAAGATACATTAAAGTATGGCTGTGTAAATTTTTACATGCAAAGAGTCATATATGAATTTGTTGTGTAGAAAAAACAAACAGGGTTTTCACATTTGCA